>ML816181.1:11106-38259 GCA_009831015.1 Picea engelmannii | reverse complement strand
CTTTCCAGGAGATCTACCCACTGAAAAGGTGTGCTGAAGGTGCCAAAGAACTCCTTGGGTTAGGGCACACTTTTCTAGATGGTTTTGAGGCTGAAACTCTTCTTCAATAAAAAGCCCTAATTTGCATGTACGACAACAATGACATTTTTCTCTTTCTCTTGTGAAAGATGCTCTCTCCAGCTTAGCTCTGATATCATGTTAAGGTTTAAGCTATTATTAGGTTTCTTTTATTTCATTAAATAACCATAGCATAAATAGGATCACTGAGAAATACACAATCACAAGAGACACATCATTTATCCTGGGAAACCCTCATGGGGGAGAAAACCCAACAAAAACTTCCGTAATATAGATAGCCAATACAATGCCAAGAGATAACTCAAACAAATACAAAAAGTCCTCTCCCAAGAATGTGTCTCTCTCTCTCTCTTATTCTCCAACTGCAACTCCAGACTTGCACTCTGATCATCAAGAGAGTGAGGGAACAAATGAGGCATAGCCTCTCTTATTTATACAATCTAGCAGGCGCTGAACTGGGGTGTCTTTTCACTGGTTGGGCCGACTTCTCCTTCTGGGTGGTTATAACCACTTTAGTATATTTTGGGGTCGACTTTTCATTTAGGCCATTACAATTAGGGTTTGACCAATCCGCAAAAGGGGATTTGGTCATTTACAATACCTGACATGATCAATCCACAAAAGGGGATTGATCTAATGAATAATACATCAATAATAATTAGAATACTCTTTGCAGTTACAATATTTCAACATAATTCTCATGGAGAATGGGTTGTGGGGTTTTGCAAATACCATTGTGACCCCACTGACGGATCCAAAAGACTTGGCCGTCCATGAGTAGAAGGATGTGAAAGCCAAGAGGATTATCTTAAATGTGGTGAATGATCACTTGATTCCTCACCTATCTGAGAAGAAGTCAACAAGGGACATGTTTGTAGCTGTGACAAATATTTTCTAGAGTAGTAACACAAACATGAAGATGGTGTTGAGGGGAAAATTTAGAAACACCAAGATGACCTAATCAGATACATTGACCATCTATCTCACCAAGATCACTGGGGTTCATGATCAATTGGCAACAGTTGGGGAGGTCGTGATAGATGAAGAGATGGTGAGGAAGAACCTGAATGGTTTCACCAAGCCATGGGCCCCATTCATCAATGGCATCCTACACATGAGACACTTCCCAAATTTGACAGGCTATGGGATGATTTCATCCAGGAGGAGAATTGAGAGGAATCTCTCGCTGGTCAATAGAAGGGTGATGATGAGAATTTGGCTCTTGCTATTCAGGTAAACAAGAGCAAGTGAAAGGGTTCATTGAAGAGGAATACAGGTGGAGATGCAACTTCACAGGCTGGAAAGAAGAGGGATTTGAGCAAAGTGAAATGCTTTGCGTGCCACAAGAGTGGTCACTATGCTTCACAACACCCTAAATGGAAGAAAAGGAAGAGTAAGTCTCAGCAGGGAACAACATCTACAGAAGTTCAAGTCAAGGATTTTGGTGTGAGCTTCGAGAAGGATTTCTTGTTAGTCTCTTGTCTTTCTAGCACAGTTTCCAATGGTGCCTGGTTTGTGGACATCGAGGCTTCTCGTCACATGACGCGGACACATGAGTTATTCACCAGTTTGTCGGAGAAGGACTTGGATCTACATGTGGAGCTTGGCACCAATGCCAAGTGTGGTGTAAAGGGAGTAGGGACAGTCAGGTTTCAACTCGAGTTAGGAGGTTCTCTAGAGGTGGCCGATGTGCTGTATGTTTCAGAGCTCAAGAAGAGTATGCTTTCGGTTTCAACAATGGATGACATGGGATACACTGTCACTTTCAAGGATGGTCATGTTCTTATTCGACTGAAAGGATCTATCCTTGACTCAACATGAGTTCTTGGTAACAAACATGGCAATCTATACAAGATGAAGGCCCAACCAACACATGCTCTGGTTCATGAAAATGATGACCTGCGTGAGATTTGGCACAGGAGGATGGGTCACTTGCATCAGAGAGAATTACATGCACTGAGGGAGATTGTCATTGGTCTTCCAGAGTTTAGTGTGGAGCGACAGGGAGCATGCAAGGGGTGTGATCTTGGAAAGAATGCCAAGGATGCTTTTATGAGTAACGAAAGCAGATCCAAGGAGATTTTGGATCTAATACATACATATGTATGTGGTATGATGTCAGTAGAACCAGTGAGCAGGTCTAGTTACTTTGCGACCTTCATTGATGATTTCTCTAGGAGGACGTGGATTTTCTTCATGAGGACCAAGAGTGAGGTCTTCAGTCAATTTCAAAAATTCAAGGCTCTCGTGGAGAATTAGAAAGGAAAGAAGATAAAAGTTCTAAGGTCGGATAATAGGGGTGAGTACACCTCAAACGAATTCAACGATTTCTACAGGGAAGCAGGGATAAAGAGGGAGTTGGCAATACCTTACAACCCACAACAAAACGAGATTGTAGAAAGGAAGAATCGATCCATTGTTGGAGCTACCAAGGTGATGTTCATGACCAGGATCTACCCTTGTTCCTTTGGGAAGAGGCATGCAATACAACAATGTTTGTAAAAAACAAGAGTCCTCATAAGGTCTTGGAGGACAAGACTCCAGAATAGGTGTTCTTTGGAGTGAAGTTGGAGATTGGCCATTTTCTCATTTCTCGGTTGTCCAGTGTATATCCATGTACCAACAAATAAGAGGATAAAGTTGGATCCCTCAGGGGAGAAGGGCTTGTGTATTAGCTATAATGAGACCTCGAAGGCATAAAGGGTATGGATTCCAGTGCAGAGAAATATTGTGGTGAGCCGAGATGTCAGGTTTGAGGACTTGGCATACCGGAAGTCTCATGAGCCTTTTCCAATGACAAAAGACAAGGAGTAGGAGGCTCCGAAGGACGAGAAATACTCATCAACTACTTCCAGTTCATGAAGTCAACCTTCAGGTTAGGAGGAAGAGTTGGAGACTCCTTCCAGTTCTGTCAGGAGGAGGCCTCGATGGGTAGAGAAAATATTAAGGGACACTCATGAAAACGTAGGGGCTCCTAGGAGTACATTCATGGAGAGTAGTCTTCCAAGAGATTTTCCAGTTATATGGATCTCATGAGTAGCATCATTGATTACGAGCCTACCAGTGTTGAGGAGGCAGAAGACCAATAGGTTTGGAGGGATGCCATGATGGAGGAGTATCACTCCATTATGAAGAATGTTGTGTGGGACATAGTTTCGAGACCAGAGGGAAAATTGGTGGTAGGCTCCCAATGGATCTTTAAGATCAAGCATGTTGCGGATGGAAACATAGAGAAGTACAAAGCGAGGTTTGTGGTGAACGAGTTCTCCTAGAGAGAGGGAGTGGAATATGAGGAGACATTTGCTCCAGTCGCCAGATATGCTTCTATTCGTGACGTGATATCTATCGCCTCAGTTATGGGGTGGAGGATTCACCAGATGGACGTGAAGACAACAATCCTTAAGAAGATTATTGAGGAGGAGGTGTATATAGAGAGACCTCAGAGATTTGAGGTCCATGGGAGGGATTCTCATGTATGCAGGCTTAGGAAAGCCTTATACAGACTCAAGTAGGCACCGAGAGTGTGGTACTCTAGGATTGATGGGTACTTGTTGAGCATGGGATTTACAAAGAGTGAGACAGATCCGAACTTATATTTTATACTTGTTGGAGATGATCCACTCATCTTTGTGCTATATGTTGATGACCCGTTTCTCACAGGTGCAGAGAAGCTCATTGCTATGTGAAAACAAGATTTGGCTTCGGAGTTCGAGATGAAAGACATCGACTTGATGCATTACTTCTTGGGGTTGGAGGTGTGGCAACATGAAGACAAAATATTCCTTAGACATGGGAAGTATGTAGTGGAAATTCTAAGGAGATTCATGATGGGGAACTGCATGCCTATAACTACACCTATGATCGCCAATTTGAAGAAGTTGAGTGCTTCGATTTCAGAGTTGGTGGATCCCACTTTGTATAGGCTACTAATTGGTTCCTTGTTGTATCTGGTCAACACCGGTCCAAATATTTGCTTTGTTATGAACACCTTGAGCCAATTCATGGTGGAACCTAGGTAGGTGCATTGGTTAGCAACGAAGCATGTTCTTAGGTACTTGCATGGTACAATGGAGTGTAGAGTCAGGTATGTCAAGGGTGATAGAGTACCACTGCAAGGGTCTACAAACTCAGATTGGGTAGGAAGTGTAGAGGACAAGTAAAACACCTCAGGGTGTTGCTTTAACTTGGGATCAATAGTGATTTCATGGTTAAGTAGTAAGAAAATGTCAGTGGCACTTAGTTCAACAGAGACAGAGTATATGGCAACGAGTATGGCGAGTTGTGAAGCAATTTGGCTTTGTAAATTGCTTACAGGTTCCTTTGATCAAGAGTTGGAGCCTACGATGATATACTGCGATAACCAAAGTTGCATCAAACTCTCAAAGAATCCATTATTCATTGGCAGGTCCAAACATATTGAGATCAGGTATCACTGTTATATTTTGAACACACCTCAGGTCTGGTCTAGGTTCTCAACAATACACACAAAAATCACACATTCTAAACTGTGAACATAAACACACTGAGATGTTTAGCAACTTAGCACATTGAAAAATAAAACAAAAACAATTAGATCATACATAATACACAAGAAGTTAATGTCCAAATCACTTCTTCTTCATTCAATACAATCTCACAACAATGGGCTCCCATACCAGTGACAATGGCCGAATTTCCTTACATAGAAAATGCCCCAAAACAAGGAAAACATATACTAAAAGGTCCTTAAGGTATTCGTGAAACCCTCGTTGGTTTTCGTGCTCAACAAAGACTGGACTGGTGGTGGCATCTACATAGGCCCTAACCTTTCTCTCTCCCTGCAGCTGCGATATCGGGGCTACGACCCTCGTTTTCTCCTCTTAACTTTCGTTTCAACTTCTCTTCACCTGCGACTAGCCCTCCCTTGGCTTCCTGCTACTAAGTTGACTGTAGAAAGACTGTAACAACCCCAAAAACCCAAGGCAAGGCTACAGGTCAACAACCCACTGAACCTTCGGTCTAAGGTCCCTCTTCTTTGCAGGTCAAGGCTCCAAAAAACTCCACGGTCTGTCTTCTCTGTAGGTCGAGGCTCTAAAACTCCACGGACTGAGACTCCTTAGGTTGTCGACTACTTCAAGTAGACACAAACCTAAGGCAAGTTGCCCCTTCTTCCTCTGAACTGTAGAACTGAGGCCTACTTGGCCTTCTCCATCGCTTGCTGAGGTGACCACAACCTATCTCCAAGATATGAACATCTCATTCACACTTATGTTTCAACTTCTCACTTGATCTCCCTTTATATAACTCAAAAGGGTATGGAAGAAGCCCCTAAAACACTTAGAATCCCTTCACTCAAAACTCAACATTAAATTAGGTTTGTTTAATCATCAACAAACCCAAAAATCCCATCAACAAGCCCACAAAGCCCCACACTTCACACAAAGGATTTTCTCAAGGAAAAATCGCAATGTGAGTGTCAAGAATGGCTCCCACATGCCCGACACCTAGGCTAATGTGGGAATACCTCCTGATGCTACAAAAACATCAACACTCTCTCTTAGTGAGGGAGGTATTGGATCCACCATCACCTGGAAGTAGCTATGTCTCACACACTAGAAGTGGCTCTGCCTTCTACACTTGATCCACTACCACATATACTCCCTTTGAGAGAGAAGCAAATCCTGTTGTATGACTTGGACCCTTTTTGGAAGATACCTTGCTGCTAGAAGCCTCCCTCTTCTGAGCATCCTGCATGGCCATCTCAACCCATGGCACCTTCTTGAAAAGCTTGGAAGAATCCTTTCTCCCACCTAAACTTGAAGGTTGACTTCCTTTGGGCGACTGAGTCTCCCTCTGAGCCTGTTGGATTCCTCTGAAGTTTGACTCCCTCTGAGTCTGCTCAACCTTCTTCCTACTGTTCTTCAATATAGGCTTGCCTGTTAACCTACATAAACTATTCTCCCTAACTCCTACAACCATTCTCGGGTCCGAGCTAGGCCCACTAGGTCGGAGAAGTTCCTTTCCCTTCTGAAACACAACTTCGAACCCCGTTTGCTCAATCGATGAGACTAAGAGAATGATGCACCTGAGTTTCGGTACCCAAATCACATTCTGAACTCGCAGAACCTCGCTTGACTCCATCCTAAATGGTATAGTCTCGACTCTTTTCACCGCGTGCTCACTCTGATCACCAATCCTCACATGCAGATTGGAATCCCATTTAGTCAAACTCTCAAACACTTCTGGTGTCCCTGTCATATGCCTGGTAGCCCCACTTTATAAGAACCAAACACCCTCACGAATGGTGCTTTTTGAAAGGTGGGAGACAAGAATAAATTCATCCTCGAACTTCTTAGCCAACACTTCCTCCTCAGGCGTGGCTGGAGAAACCACCTCAACTTGCTTCCCTTTCCCACCCTTCTTATTTAGACATTCACTGGGATAATGATCGAATAAGTTGCATGCATAACATCTTACTTTACTCAAGTATTTCATCCCTTTTCTCTTCTTTATCTGACTAGCAAGAGCATTCTCCTCATTACTCTTGTGCTGAAGATATTCATCTCGAAGTTCTTCCTGAATGAAGTCATCCCACAAACTGTTCCAATCTGGGAGCTTCTCACGTGACACAACACCTTTGATGAACGACTCCCATTGCTTCTAGAAGCCCTTAAGTGTCATCCTCACCAATGCTGAGTCTGCTACGTCACCCCCTATAACTGCAAGCTCATCACAAACTTGTTGAATCTTAGTGAGATATGATGTCACATTTTCTAAACCGGTCATCCTGATCTCCTTGAACTTCTCTCTCAATACCATCTTCCAGTGTTTGTTCTTGTTTTAAAATAACGTTTTCAGAGCCTCCCACATGTGCCATGCCGTGGTCTTTCCAGTTAGGTGAGGTATCAAATGATCCTTCACCCCATCAATAATGATCAACTTGGACTTTTCATCTGACTTATTATACTTGGCCAGTTCTACTGCATTAGTTGGCTTAGTGGTCAGGGTTTCAATGAATTCTCACAGATCAATCACTAACGACACTAACTTGATTGTTTCCTTCCACCAGCTATAGTTGGATATCCCATCCAACCAATCTTCAATTCGTAATTGAGACACCATCTTCATTGTTGGACTTTTACCTAGAAGTCCAATATACTTAGTTGTCAAATCTGCTACAACTCCTTTTCAAGGCTATTACCTGTGTAAATATGAGATCCAACTGCTCTTTACAAAGCCTCAACTCTGGTTCCAGGTTATATTTTGAAACACCTCAGGTCTGGTCTAGGTTCTCAACAATACAGACTAAAATCACATATTTTGAACTATGAACATAAACACATTGAGATGTCTAACAACTTAGCACAACGGAAAATAAAACATCAACAATTAGATCATACACAATACACATGAATTTAATGCCCAAGTCACTTGTTCTTCATTCAATACAATCTTAGAACAATGGGCTTCCGTACCAGGGAGAATGGCCCAATTTCGTTACACAGAAAATGCTAAAAAACAAGGAAAACATATACTAAAAGGTCCTTACAATGTTCTTGATGTTGATATTATGGTAGTTGCAGGAGGCATTAACCTCCATGTGTAACCTTTGACAATAGTAGAATATTCTGGGAAGCAAGAGAAACCCTAAAACATTGGATAATAACCCTAGAAGACAAGTCGACTGAAGAGAATATTTAATATTGAGTTATTAGCCTCCAGAAAGAGAAGTCGATCCAATCAAGTGAGATAGAGCAGTATAAATAGAGGGCGCTAGAGCTCATTTGTCACTCACTTACTCACAATTGCATAAGGACAAGAAGTGTGCATGACTAGAGGACAACTGCAACTGTAGTAGTGTTGACTTGGTCTCTTGGTTATGGTTTGGACTTTCTTCTTGGTCTTTGGTTATTCTTGCTTGGTGTGCTAGCCTTGGATAAAGGTGAGCTACCCTGGTTGGCTATTGGATTGCGTTAGCACTCCAAGAGTCACTCTCGTACTGCGCATAAGGACAAGAAGTGTGCATGACTAGAGGACAACTACAACTATAGTAGTGGTGACTTGGTCTCTTGGTCTCTTGGTTATGGGTTAGACTTTCTGCTTGGTCTTTGGTTATTCTTGCTTGGTGTGCTAGCCTTGGAGAAAGGTGAGCTACCTTGGTTGGCTATTGGATTGTGTTAGCACTCCAAGACTACAAATGAGAGTAAGCTTGGTAACATAGAAATAAAAAGACTTGATTGGGTTTATACTGGAGCAAGAAGAAGAAAACAAGGAAAGTAAAAGATAGTAGCTAATGTAAATCAATGATGGACTATTGGGCTATAGAGTCAAGCAAACACCCTGCTCATTAAATGCAATCAATCTGCATATCAGATAAAAGGTTTAAACAATGACTAATAGGCAAGATACATCAAATCCTCGGATGCTCAAGAATCCATTAATCAAAGGAAACCATGATCCTCAAGGTGTAAAATTCATTCAAGTAAGAAGACAAATTGGAAAAGAAAACAAAGAATACAATCTGATAACACAGATACCATGAACCTTCAATAACATAAATGTTTGCAAAAATAGATGCCCCTCAGGGTTACAATGATCACAGGAAAAGTGCCTCCTACAACTCTCTCATAAGCCTCCTTGAACTTTCCAAGACCTCTCGGGTCTCTTAAGTGAAAACCCGGTCTCTAAAGACTGCCCCCAGTCTTTCTAATAACATAAATGTTTATATATCAATAAAACTAATCCAACTCCCTCTAGCACTCGAGAACTAATATCTAAAAATAGAATTCTGTTTTGGTTAAGTTGCAAGAAATTTGGAGCTCGTTGTGATCTTTTGCCTGCAAAGATGGAAAAAATACAACCGTCGACTTGAAAACTGGAAGTGATTTGAATATTGTTTGGTTGTCGAATCCGTGCATTGAGAATACTCCGCCATTTGTAATTTCCTTCCATGAAATGTTGAAAACGAGTTTGAATGCTATCTATGTTTTCTTGAATGATTTCCACATGCCCTTTAACTGCTTTTTCATAGCGCCCAAATATTTTGTAGCGCCCTCCAGATTTCGTAGCGCACCTCTAGTTTTCGTAGCACCCAAATATTTCGTAGCGCCCTCCAAATTTCGTAGCACACCTCCAGATTTCGTAGCGCCACTGTAAAACAGTTCTGCACATTTCGTAGCGCCACTTGTGATTCTAGCCAGGTGATTCCGTAACACATTTTATATGTCTAATATCTATCTAACCATTACACCTTTTGAAAAACTGAGAGAGTTTTTTGTTATTTGGTATGTGATGAACAAAAACCTCCTCCAGTTTTCAAAAATACTTTCCCATTTGTTCATAATCCAAGTTTTAAGTTAGTCACTCAAAAATTGCAGAAGCGCATCGTGCTCTCAGCAGAAACGCAACGTGGTCTTTGAGAGGGTTTTGGGAGGCCTTCCTAGAATATTTTTGGGCTGAAAGAGATATGGATGAAAAACCTATGATGTCTTCTGCACAATGGAATCATCAAGAACTGCACACGCCTTCTCAAAACCCCTGAAAAAATGACTTGAAGTCAAGTTGTCCAAAAGTACATGAACCATCCTATAGCAATGTATTTTGGGAAATTATCTCAAAACATAATACAATCTTATGTGTTAACATCTGGCTCCGCAGGGGATGGAGACCTCCCTGTGAGGCTCCAAGAACATGCAGTTCCAGTGCCTTATCCATGGGCTGCTCCCAACGTTTAACCTCTGCAACCTGCTTTGACCTGTGACCTTCAACTGAAACCAAATGCAAATTGAAAACTGAAGCTGAAAAACACATGTTACAAATCTAAAACTGAAACTGACAAAAATGATGAAAACGATGCTTGCCCAGGAAGCTTATTGCATACACCTACTTTAATTATGGCGAAAATGAAGCATTCAAATTACATGAAATAACCAATGAATCCATTTCATGATTTTGTAACTATTTGAAGCTTTGAAATTTCCTTCCTTAAGCACTAGAGATAATGCGTACTTAAAGGCATGTCAAAGAAACATTTTGGCAATACACTTTCCATTGAAGAAATCAGTGAGCCTCGACTCACATATTGCTTGCAGACATGATGCAAATGGATCCTGAAAAACATAATCAATACTTGCCCCTGCGATATTGCTTTGTGTAAAAAGGAAAAGTACTGCAATATGTCCTTCCTCCATTGTACTTGGTTGTTGCATTGCTTGCTGATTTTCTTATTCATTATGAAAAAACAGACTCTGATTTGATCACTGCTTTCGGGTGCATTAATCAAAAGGCTTTTGCATGCTGGTTTCTCTAATTCATTTTCAATGCATATGGCCTTAGTCCACTCTTGGTTATGAGGTGTATTAGGAAAAAGGCTTAGGGATGCTTGACTTTCTTTAATTTCAACCTCTCCCATCTGCTCACATGACATTTGATCTTGGCTGCTTGATGAAACTAAACTTGTGTCTTCAAGAGAAATAGGGGACTGATAGGGAAGTTCATCACAATTAGAAGTGTTTGGGAAACTACATTATTCTGTCTTATCCTCTGATTGTGAGGGATATTCATCATGGCTTGGCTTATGGTCCCAATTTTCTCAGTTTTTCACCTTCCAAACTTAGATTATCATCCTTTTCTTCTTTTTCAACAACAAAAATATGACATGAGGGTTGAAACAAGCTATTGTTGCTTTGATGGAAAGGGTACTTCTCTGATATAAGGTCTTGAACTGTCTGTTCAGAGAAATCATCTTCATAATCATCATACAAAGGAGAATCAATGACCATTTGACTATTAATGGCTGAGGGGCTTAGTACAATAGCTGGGACAACTAGTTGTTCAAGGAAAACATCATCATAGTCATCAAAACTTGGCAAATCATGGCACACTGGTTCATTAACAATAGGAGGGATTAATACAATAACTGGTAAGATATGAATTCGGTCATGACGAGCTGCAACACTATCCTCATGATGAAATAACTTTGAACCTAAGATGACCTCTTGACTTAAAGAATCGAGAAATGGAGGAGATAGGGAAATGATGGACTGTCCATCCTGATCTTTCTTTTGGGGACCTAGATTTTGACATGAATGATGCATATGTTCTTCAAATTTAGGAAAAGCATCATGAAACTCATCATTTAAGTCCTGCTCACTGCAATCATCCCCTTCATCTGCACTGCTAGAGGAATCACTTGTTGAATCCCAAATATATGATGCATACCCCTCACAACAATTCTCAAAAAGTCTTTCTGTTGGATAAATTATCTTGCAATGAGAATAAAAAATATCATGAAAGTCCTTCAAAGAGGAAATAATAGAAGCAGGGAGTGTTTTATACCATTTCCTTGCATAGCCTTCGAATGAATACATGAACATTTTCATCAATAAATCTTCATGATGTATATTCAACTGGTCCATGTATTGATGAAATTTGATTACATGATGTGCATGATTGTCTTCATCCTTCTCTCTGAATCATGGAAGGTCATCTCCACACACATGTACAACAGGAACAATATTAGGGAAACCAGGAATATCAACAAACTTGAAAGGAGCAAACCTTGCAGCCACAATGGATTCCATCCGATCATCTGATGCCATTTTGGATCTTCAACCAGTGGAGTCACCTATGAATTTCTGAACTGTGGAGTCGCCATGGTGAAGGATAAGCAGTCTAAAGTGTCCAGCTTCAGTTCACCATCCAAAGCTAGATCTCTTCGTTGTCATTCTCCCAAGGAAGATATCTTCACTTTTGTCCCCGACAACGACGCCGAAAATGTTAGCACTCCAAGAGTCACTCCCACACTACAAATGAGAGTAAGCTTGGTAACATATAAATAAAAAGACTTTATTGGGTTTATACTGGAGCAAGAAGAAGAAAACAAGGAAAGGAAAAGACAATAGCTATTGTAATATACCAGATATAAAATGTATGCAGAATAGAAATAAAATGCTAGTAATGGCAGAATAACAACAATATAACCAGAACATTCACCACAATAACATTGAAACGATATGAGAATAATAACAGAAATAACACTTTGAATCTGAAAGAAATGTTCACGGGCCTCTTCGAGGGGGCAACCCCCAGTTGAGCAGAGCTCTATTACAATAATATCCAAGCTAGGGTTCTCATACCCTCGACTCCTATTTATACTAAAACGAAGCATCTAGAGGAAGAACCTTCTAGAAGCAGAAGCTTCTATTAGGTTTTCTTACATCCGCCTTATTCTATTTTATTGAAAGGCCATATTAATATTGACCTTTATTACATCCGAATATATTTTTCTACCTATGTGCGGGTTAGGACCCTAACATGTCCGCCCCCTTAAGAACAACCTTGTCCTCAAGGCTTGAGATGAGGAAATTGTTGCAGAATGGTAGCTGGTTCCCAAGTGGCGTCTGCTGGATTTGTATCTTTCCACTGGACTAGCACTTCCTTGATGGTTCTTTGACATAGGCGACGCTCACGCTGGTCCAAAACTACTTCTGGCTGTAGCCAAATGGATCCTTCTTCAACTAACTCTGGAAGGTTGGTTTGAATTTGACACTTAGCTCCAATCACCTTATTTAAGCATGAAACATGAAAAACAAGATGTAGCTTCGAATGGCTGGGAAAAACTATCTGATAGGCTACTTGTCCCACACGCTTGAGAATGGTATAAGGACCATAAAATTTGGGCGCTAGCTTCTGACAATGCTCGACCTTGAGGGAAGTTTGCTCTTAAGGTTGCAGTCGAAGAAACACCTGATCCCCTTCTGCAAATTGACGTTCAGAGCGACCTTGATATACTTGTTGCTTCATGCGATTCTATGCCATGACCAAATTCTCTTTGAGGGTATGCAGAATAGCCTCTCGAGCTATAAGTGTTAGGTCAACCGCCTGGACCTTCGAGGCACCCGGTGAGTATGAGAGAATTGAAGGTGGCTTCTGTCCATATGCTGCTTCAAAAGGAGTCATGCGTGTAGCTGTATGGTATGAAGTGTTGTACCACCATTCAGTTAGGGGTAACCATTGGGCCCACTGATTTTGCTTTTCCGAGGAAAAACACCTCAAATATGTTTCCAAACACGTGTTGACAACTTCCGTTTGGCCATCAGTCTGGGGATGATAAGCTGTGTTGAGATGCAATTCTGTGCCTTGTATCTTGAACAATTCTTGCCAAAAATTGCTTGTGAAAGTTGGGTCGCGATCAGAAACAATAGAGTGTGGCATGCCATGAAGCTTGAAGACCTGATCCATGAAAATTTGAGCCACCATGGATGCTGTAAATGGGTGTTGAAGGGCGCAAAAATGAGCATACTTGGAAAGGCGATCAACAACCACCATGATGACGGATTTATTTCCCGATTTGGGTAAGCCGGTAATAAAATCCATAGAGATATCCTTCCAAATAGAAAGTGGAATCGGGAATGGTTGTAGTGTGCCCGGAGATTTGACTGTTTCTCCCTTGTTGCGTTGACACACATCACATTCAACTACAAAATTACGAATGTCTTGTTTCATACCATCCCATAAAAAAGAAAGTTTGACCCTGTCATAGGTTTTGGTGAACCCGTAGTGCCCTACTGTGGGTGTAGCATGAAGCTTAAAAAGTACCGTGGATTTAAGCTTGGATTGTTTACTTTACAAACGACCTTTGTATCGAAGTTTATCATGGAGCCAAGAGTACCCTGGGGAAGCTAGAGCATTGGACTGCAATTGTTGGATCAACTTCGAACTTTTGGGATCTTGTAGCCATTCCTGGAGAACGACTTGGAGCCAATCTGGTACAATGAATGAAAGAGAAAAAATGGATCCTTCATCTTCATATTTTCGGGAAAGTGCATCCGCAACCACATTGTCTTTTCCTTTCTTGTAAATGAGCTCATAATCATAACCAAAGAGTTTAGTCACCCATTTTTGTTGTTTTGGGGAGGAAATGCATTGTTCCATAAAATACTTGAGGCTTTGATGGCCTGTCTTAATTTGGAAACGTTGCCCGAATAGATAAGGGCGCCACAGATCAATGACATGCAGAATAGCGAACATTTTCTTTTCATAGATGGATTTGCCCAGATTTCTTTCAGATAGTTGCTTGCTGGTAAAGGCCAAAGGTCGACCCTCTTGCATCAGGACAACACCAATTCCTTTCCCTAAGGCATCACATTCCAACACAAAGGTATTTGTGAAATCGGGAAGGGTGAGGATTGGAGTGGTGCACATGGCCATCTTCAAAGTTTGAAAATCTTGAGCAGCGGTTGGAGTCCAAGTGAAAGAGTTCTTTTTTAGGAGAGCAGTGAGAGGTGTTGCAATCTTCCCATAATTCGTAACAAACTTGCGATAATACCCTGTTAAGCCCAGAAATCCACGCAAGCTCTTAAGAGTCTTTGGGTGAGGCCAATCTTGCATAGCTTCAATCTTTTTAGGATCCACCTTGACGCCATCTTTGCCAACCAGATGACCCAAGTATTCTACTTCTGAGGTGCCAAAATCACATTTAGACTGTTTCAGGAAAAGTTGGTGCTGAGAGAGTAGATGGAGAACTCGATCCACATGAGCAAGATGGTTTTTCCATGTTTTTCTATAAATGAGGATATCATCAAAGAAAACTAAGACAAAATGGAAAAGAAAAGGACGGAAGACATGATTCATGAGGCTTTGGAAGGTGGAGGGGGCATTACACAAGCCAAAGGGCATGACCAAAAACTCATAGTGGCCCTCGTGAGTTTGAAAGGCAGTCTTGGGAATGTCTGCCTCTTTCATATGTATCTGGTGGTAGCCCGAACAAAGATCAAGTTTAGTGAAGAATTGGGCCCCACTCAATTCATCAAGGAGGTCATCAATGACAGGATTGGGGAATTTGTCTTTGATGGTAAGTTTGTTGAGGGCATGGAAGTCAGGACACATTCGCCAAGAACCTTCTTTCTTCAAGACCATGACCACAGGAGAAGATTAGGGGCTCATACTAGGGCGGATAACGCCTACATTAAGGAGTTCCTGGACCATTTTCTCAATTTCATTTTTTTGGGGAAAAGGGGTGACGATACAGATGGATATTGGGAGGAAGGCTTCCGGGTACAAGGGGAATGGAGTGATCATGAACACCACGGGAAGGAGGGAGTCCTTGGGGAGTGGAAAAGACCAATTGATGTTTAGAAAGGATGGCTTGGAGTTCTTGCGGGACCAAGGGTGTCTCTGTTGCTTGTATGGCATGGAATTGGGCGATAACACCAAAATGACCCTTTTTGAGCAGCTTTTCCATGCGATGGGAACTAATGATCTAAGGTGAACCAACGATGATGCCTTGGAACTTATATTGGTGGCCGTCCTGGTCGAATTGCATGGTTAAGTCTTTAAAATCCATGAGAATGGGACCCAAAGTCCTTAGTGAGTCTGCACCCAACACAATGTCACAACTTCCCATGTCGATAGAAAACATATGGGATTTCAAGTGGTAGTCACCAATTTGGAGACACACATTTTCACAACACCCTCCACATTTCATGGAACCACCATTGACAATCATGATTTGGAAATTATTGACGGCATTGATGTAGCAATGATTTTCTTGGGCAATGTGACGATGAATAAAATTATGGGCGCTGCCACTATCAACTAGAATGATGACCTTCCAATGCTTGATGTAACCGATTAGCTTGAGGGTTTGGGGAGCGAAGAATCCTGTGAGAGCATTTAGGGAAATGATTGGTTCTACTTTGGGAGGGTTTGAGGGAGCAGTTATGTCAGTTGATTCAGGTGACTCAAACACAAAGGGAGTTTCTACATCCTCTTTTGAAATATCCTCGGAGATGGCCATAAAAAGATTTTGTTCTTTACACTTGTGGCCCGAGAAATATTTGTCATCACAATTATAATAAAGGCCTTTGAGTTGGCATTCAACCATTTCATCCCTGGTCAATTTTTGAATCTTTAGTGGAATAGAGGGAGTAGTGGGATTTACTGGTTTAGGGCAAGGGATAAACGAGGGTTTTTGGTTTTGAGAAGATACAAACTGTTGTGATTCTTTAGCTCTTTTAGTAACCTCCACACAGCTCTAAGGCCGAGCCATGAGGACATGTGCCCGAATCTCATTCTTGAGGCCACTGATAAAACACTCTCGGAAAAAGGCATCAGACATGCCCTCTGTTCTAAAAGCAAGGCGCTCAAAGGCAGCTGTAAAGTCTTCCACTGTTCCTAATTGTTTCAACTTTGTCAAACAACTCAAATGGTTGGTGTCAGTGTCAAAGCGTCCATAAAGCTATGCCACAAAGTGTGTCCAAGCAATATACCCTTGATGAGAAGTTTTTCTCCATTGCCACCATTGCCAACGTTCTTGATCTAGATGGAGAACACCATATCAGAGTTTGGCCAAGTCATATGTAATTCCGTATAAAGAGAAATAATGTTCCATTTGGGTTACCCAACCAGTCGGGTCCGAGCCATCAAATTTGGTCACATCCACCTGCGAAAGGCGTAGGTCACATTGAAAGTGATGGTTCTAAAAGTTATGGGAATGAGAGAAATGGTCACCTTCAGTATGTGGAGGTGAGGAAGAGGAAGGGTTATCTGTAGGGATATGCAGTTTGGTGCAGTGTGCTGAAAAGACTGATTCAAGCTGGGTGGTGAGGTATTGTTTGATTTCCTCCATTGAGGATTGCATGGTTGTATTGATGGTAGCAACATTGGCACTAAGTTGTTTCACTTCTTGTTGGGTCTCGATGAGACCAGATTGCAAGGTGTTGAAGCAAGCTTCCAAGTCTTGGCTATAGGTATGGGCCATGAGGATGAGGGAACTGAAAAGGGGTGGGTGGGGTAATTTTTTTTTCCGAAAAATGATATGAATGAATGTGATAAGGGAGAAGAGATGAATCCAAAGGAATAGGTCTCAAATGATGGTCTGAAGAATAATGCAGAGAGGAATTGCCCAAATGCTTAACTAGAAAGAAATGTGTATTTACTTGCCAACCCGAACACAGTTGCACAACAATAGATCTTGTCTGTTTTAATTTGTTTATGTTTCTATCCCCAAGGGTTAGGTGTTCAAGGGTTATACAGACAAGGGTTTTCCCTGTGCTATATCCCTCTCATATACGTGCGAGGTCCAACAATAGTACTCTGTCCAATATCTTAGGGCACTAACTAAGGAGGATAGACCATACCCTTAGCCGTACTACCCGACTACCCAGGTACTAGAGAGTATCTTCCTGAGTGATGTTCTTGGTGACACTATAGTAGTCAGGCGATCGATCGGTTTATCTAAACAGGGCTTCAGGTAATCTAGTCTGATCCGTACACAGGTGTTGTCTGATGCGCTACCACTCGAAGGGGTACCAACAGGGGTTACAAGGGTGGCCAACAGATGTGCGCTTAAGTACCACTTATATTTCTTGCGTTATGAATCCCTCAACCGTGGGTTTATGCGTGTAACAACAGATCTTTGTGGGTTAAAGACGCCAGAATACGTCTCTACCTTGAAAAAAAATTAACCCACACTTTCTGCCCAGGAAAGTGCTTTGATACCACTTGTAATATACCATATATAAAATGTATGCAGAACATAAAGAAAATGCTAGTAATGGCAGAATAACAACAATATAACTAGAACATTCACCACAATAACACTGAAACGATATGAGAATAATAACAGAAATAACACTTTGAATCTGAAAGTAATGATCACGTGCCTCTTCGAAGGGGCAACCTCCAGTTGAGCAGAGCTCTATTACAATAATATCCAAGCTAGCATTATCATACCCTCAACTCCTATTTATAATAAAAAGAAACATCTAGAGGAAGAATCTTCTAGAAGCGGAAGCTTCTATTAGGTCTTCTTGCATCCGCCTTATTCTATTTTATTGAAAGGCCTTATTAATATTGAACTTTATTACATCCGAATATATTTTTCTACTTATGAGCAGATTAGGACCCTTACAACTACTGTAAATCAATGATGGACCGTTGGGCTATGGAGTCAAGCAAACACCCTGCTCATTAAATCCAATCAATCTGCATATCAGATAAAAGGTTTATTGAATAGAGGAAGAAAAGATAACACAAAGAAGAACATCCATAAGGCATATATCTTCTCTGCATAAATGAATTCAAGGTACTTGAATGTAAACAATGACTAATAGGAAATATGCATCAGATCCTCGGATGCTCAAGAATCCATTAATCAAAGGCAACCATGATCCTCAAGGTGTACAATTCATTTAAGTAAGAAGACAAATTGGAAAAGAAAACGGGGAATACAATTTGATAACACAGGTATCATGAACCTTCAATAACATAAATGTTTGCAAAAATAGATTCCCCTCAGGGTTACAATGATAACAGGCAAAGTGCCTCCTACAACTCTCTCATAAGCCTCCTTGAACTTTCCAAGACCTCTCAGGTCTCTTAAGTGAAAACCCGGTCTCTAAAGACTACTCGCAGTCTTTCTAATAACATAAATGTTTATGTATCAATAAAACTAATCCAACTCCCTCTAGCACTTGAAAACTAATATCTAAAAATAGAATTTGTTTTGGTTAAGTTGCAAGAAATCTGGATCTCCTTGTGATCTTTTTCCTGGAAAGATGGAAAAAATACAACTATCGACTTGAAAACTGGAAGTGATTTGAATATTGTTTGGTTTTCGAATCCGTGCATTGAGAATACTCTGCCACCTGTAATTTCCTTACTTGAAATGTTGAAAAAGAGTTTGAATGCTATCTATGTTGTCTTGAATGATTGCCACATGCCCTTTAACTGATTTTTCGTAGCGCCCAAATATTTCGTAGCGCACCTCCAGATTTCGTAGCGCCACTGTAAAACAATTTTGCACATTTCATAGCGCCACTTGTGAGTCTAGCCAGGTGATTCCGTAACACCTTTTCTATGTCTAATATATCTCTAAACATTACACTTTTTGAAAAAACGAGAGAGGTTTTTGTTATTTGGTATGTGATGAACAAAAACCTCCTCCAGTTTTCAAAAATACTTTCCCATTTGTTCATAATCCAAGTTTTAAGTTAGTCGCTCAAAAATTGCAGAAGCGCATCATGCTCTCACCAGAAACGCAGTGTGGTATTTGAGAGGGTTTTGGGAGGCATTCCCAGAAGGTTTTTGGTCTGAAAGAGATATGGATAGAAAAATTATGATGTCTGCTACATAATGGAATCATCAAGAACTGCAAACGCCTTCTCAAAACCCATGAAAAACTGACTTGAAGTCAAGCTGTCCAAAAGTACAGGAACCATCCTATAGCAATGTATTTTGGGAAATTATCTCAAAACATAATACAATCTTATGTGTTAACATCTGGCTCCACAGGGGATGGATACCTCCCCGTGAGGCTCCAAGAACATGCAGTTCCAGTGCCTTATCCATGGGCTTCTCCCAACCTTTAACCTTTGCACCTGCTTTGACCCGTGACCTTCAACTGAAACCAAATGCAAATTGAAAACTGAAGCTGAAAAACACATGCTGCAAATCTAAAACTGAAACTGACAAAAATGATGAAAACGATGCTTGCCTAGGAAGCTTATTGCATACACCTACTTTAATTATTGGGTAAATGAAGCATTCAAGTTACATGAAACAACCAATGAATCCATTTCATCATTTTGTCAACTATTTGAAGCTTTGAAATGCGCTTCCTTAAGCACTAGAGATAATGGCTACTTAAAGGCACATCAAAGAAACATTTGGCAATACACTTTCCATTCAAGAAATCAGTGAGCCTAGGCTCACTTACTGCTTGCAGACATGATGCAAATGGATCCTGAAAAACATAATCAATACTTGCCCTTGCAATATTGCTTTGTGTAAAATGGAAAAGTACTACAATAGGTCCTTCCTCCACTGTGCTTGGTTGTTGCATTGCTTGCTGATTTTCTGATTCATTCTGGAAAAAAAAGACTCTGATTTGATCACTGATTTCGGGTGCATTAATCAAAAGGCTCCCGCATGCTTGTTTCTCTAATTCATTTTCAATGCATATGGCCTTGGTCCACTCCTGGTCATGAGGTGTATTAGGCAAAACGCTTAGGGATGCTTGACTTTCTTTAATTTCAACCTCTCCCATCTATGCACATGACATTTGATTTTGGCCGCTTGATGAAACTAAAATTGTGTCTTCAAGAGAAATAGGGGACTTATAGGGAAGTTCATCACAATTAGAAGTGCTTGGGAAACTACATTCTTCTGTCTTATCTTCTGATTGTGAGGGATATTCATCATAGCTTGGATTATGGTCCCAATTTTCTCAGTTTTTCACCTTCCAAACTTAGATTATCATCTTTTTCTTCTTTTTCAGCAACACAAATATGACATGAGGGCTGAAACAAGCTATTGTTGCTTTGATGGAAAGGGTACTTCTCTGATATAAGGTCTTGAACTGACTATTAAGAGAAATCATCTTCATAATCATAATACAAAAGAGAATCAATGACCATTTGATTATTAATGGTTGAGGGGCTTAGTACAATAGATGGGACACCTAGTTGTTTAAGGAAAACATCCTCATAGTCATCAAAACTTGGCAAATCATGGCACACTGGTTCATTAACAATAGGAGGGATTACTACAACAACTGGTAAGATATGAATTCGGTCATGACGAGCTACAACACTATCCTCAAGATGAAATAACTCTGAACCTAAGATGACCTCGTGACTTAAAGAATCGAGAAATGGAGGAGATAGGGAAATGATGGACTGTCCATCCTGATCTTTCTCTTGGGGACCTAGATTTTGACATGAATGATGCATATGTTATTCAAATTTAGGAAAAGCATCACGAAACTCATCATTTAAGTCCTGCTCACTGCAATCATCCCCTTCATCTGCACTGCTAGAAGAATCAATTGTTGAATCCTGAATATATGATGCATACCCCTCACAACAATTCTCAAAAAGTCTTTCTGATGGATAAATTATCTTGTAATGAGAATACAAAATATCATGAAAATCCTTCAAAGAGGAAATAATAGAAGCAGGGAGTGTTTTATACCATTTCCTTGCATAGCCTTCGAATGAATACATGAACATTTTTATCAATAAATCTTCATGATGTATACTCAACTAGTCCATGTATTGATGAAATTTGATTACATGATGTGCAAGATTGTCTTCATCCTTCTCTCTGAATCGTGGAAGGTCATCTCCACACACATCTACAACAGGAACAGTATTAGGGAAACCAGGAATATCAACAAACTTGAAAGGAGCAAACCTTGCAACCACAACGACTTCCATCTGATCATCTGATGCCATTCTGGATCTTCAACCAGTGGAGTCACCTACAAATTTCTGAACTGTGGAGTCACCATGGTGAAGGATAAGCAATCTAAAGTGTCGTGCTTCAGTTCACCATCCAAATCTAGATCTCTTCATTGTCGTTCTCCCAGGGAAGATATCTTCACTTCCGTCCCCGACAACGACGCCAAAAATGTTAGCACTCCAAGAGTCACTCCCATACTGCAAATGAGAGTAAGCTTGGTAACATAGAAATAAAAAGACTTGATTGGGTTTATACTTGAGGAAGAAGAATAAAACAAGGAAAGGAAAATACAATAGCTACTGTAAATCAATGATGGACTGTTGGGTTGTGGAGTCAAGCGAACACCCTTCTCATTAAATGCAATCGGTCTGCATATCAAATAAAAGGTTTATTGAATAGAGGAAGAAAAGATAACATGAAGAAGAACATCCATAAGGCATATATCCTCTCTGCATAAATGAATTCAAGGTATTTGAATGTAAACAATGACTAATAGGCAAGATACATCAGATTCTCGGATGCTCAAGAATCCATTAATCAAAGGCAACCATGATCATCAAGGTGTACAATTCATTCAAGTAAGAAGACAATTTGGAAAACAAAACAGGGAATACAATCTGATAACACATGTATCATGAACCTTCAATAACATAAATGTTTGCAAAAATAGATGCCCCTCAGGGTTACAATGATCACAGGCAAAGTGCCTCCTACAACTCTCTCATAAGCCTCCTTGAACTTTCCATGACCTCTCGGGTCTCTTAAGTGAAAACCCGGTCTCTAAAGACTGTCCCTAGTCTTTCTAATAACATAAATGTTTATATATCAATAAAACTAATCCAACTCCCTCTAGCACTCGAGAACTAATATCTAAAAAATAGAATTTTGTTTTGGTTAAGTTGCAAGAAATCTGGAAATTTGGATCTCGTTGTGATCTTTTTCTTGGAAAGATGGAAAAAATACAACTGTCGACTTGAAAACTGGAAGTGATTTGAATATTTTTTGGTTGTTGAATCCATGCATTGAGAATACTTTGCCACCCATAATTTCCTTTCTTGAAATGTTGAAAGCGAGTTTGAATGCTATTTATGTTCTCTTGAATGATTGCCACATGCCCTTTGACTTCTTTTTCACAGCGCCCGAAGATTTCGTAGTGCACCTCCAGATTTTGTAGCACCACTGTAAAACAATTCTGCACATTTCGTAGCGCGACTTGTGACTCTGCCCAGGTGATTCCGTAGCACCTTTTCTATGTCTAATATATCTCTAACCATAACACTTTTTGAAAAAATGAGAGAGGTTTTTGTTATTTGGTATGTGATGAACAAATTTTTTCTCTAGTTTTCAAAAATACCTTCCCGTTTGTTCATAATCCAAGTTTTAAGTTAGTCACTCAAAAATTGCAGAAGTGCAACGTGCTCTCAATAGAAACGCAACGCGGTTTTTGAGAGGGTTTTGGGAGGCCTTTCCAGAAGAGTTTTGGGCTGCAAGAGATATGGATGGAAAAATTATGATGTCTACTACACAATGGAATCATCAAGCACTGCAAACGCCTTTTCAAAACCACTGAAAAACTAACTTGAAGTCAATCTGTCCAAAATTACAGGAACCCTCCTATAGCAATGTATTTTGGGAAATTATCTCAAAACATAATACAATCTTATGTGTTAACATATTGCTTCCACAATCATTCCATCTCTCAAGGTTAAAGTGCTTGTGGGTGGCCTTTATGCCTATGGTTGGGTGACAATATTTCTATATTGTCTATGGTGAAATGAGCAGACCTATTTTTCTAACAGGTTATGGGCATGTTATAGCACAAGTTGTAGGTTGGGAAAAGTTCGACCCAACCACAGAACAAGTTCTACAACTATGAGAATGCTACACCCAATGTCACCTTGATGTAGGTCCCACACTTGGGGGGTGACTAAGGTCTCTCATGGGAGGCGATCCCGGAGACCCGAGGGAGAATGGAAAGGATGAAGGGAAGTGTAAGGGGAAGTCCCCTAGAAGGTCAAGTGATGTAAGAAATGATTGGTTTGAAATGGTAAGTGAAGAGAGGTAGATGGATACCAAGTGAAAATATAGTTTCTAACGGACCTGTACCTACCCGAAACACAAGAAAAGACACCTTGCAATGCTATGTGTTAGTATAGATCAACAAGTTAAGCTCGTTGTCCCTAATTTGTAGCAATGGATGAAAATTTATATAAGCACATGAATTATCCAAATCAATATATAAAGCATGAGATCAATTGGCAATATCATCAATGAATCTAGTAATCAATTTTGATTTGAGCATAACACTTTAAGACTGAATAAAGCGAGCTGTTATAAAATGATTTTCTATAGAAAATTATCAGCCTTATGGCTGTAGCATTCAATGACATGCAGCAACTAAAACAACCATTGAAAAATCCTTAAAACTAGGTTAAACAGTGCACCCTGGTTAGTGGAATTAGTGGCTAAAAAAAGGAGGAAAGTTAGGGGTTAGTTAGTGAGATATTAGCACTTAGGGTTAGTGATTTTCTGCAGCCTAATGGCTTTAGAAATTTTTTTATTACAACAATGAGAATTTATGGAAGAAAAGGGATGCCCTAAGGGAAGAAAACCCTCCAAGACATCAAGGTCACTATCCAAAAGAGAGAGCTTGTAAAGGTTGAAATTTCACGTTTGTCGAGGAAAATGTTTTGTATCTCAAATGAAAATTAAAATGTGATTAGTGCCTTACTATTGGGTTTATGGGGTCAATGAAAAATATGGTTTGGCTAAGTGCTTGGGGGTGTACGCCCTTGTACTTCCCAAGTGTAGCTAAGTGAATCTAGGAAATGCCAAGAGGGTGTATGCCCTTGTACTTCTCGTGGCACAACTTTGAAAAAAATTATTTGACCTTGAGAAGAAAAACTTGAATTAAAATGTTTGATCCATAAATCCCTAGGGGTGTAAGCCCTTTTACTTCCTAGGGTTTGCAAAACAAACCAAGATGACCTTGGAGGGTGTATGCCCTTGTAGTTCTCCAAGACAACTTGTGAAAAATGACCTTCCTTAAGAAAGAGAAAAAACCTTGGGGAGGGTGTATGCCCTTATATTCCTCCAAGGGTTCTAACTAACAATAATTATGGAAAAGAACAAGACAAAAGATGATAAATGCATATTTTCCCTTACCAATTCCACAAAAATCTAGATCAAACCCTAATCTTCCAAGTTAAGTCCATCCACATGCATAAGAAAGAGTCTCCAAGCCTAGCACATCACTTCTCCACCACCAATAGCAAAGATAAACCATAACACTTGCACAAGAGATGAAAAAGGCCAAGAGAGCCGAAAATTTCAGACCAAGTCCTCCACAAGGGAGAGTTATGTTTGAAATGAGATCTTATGATCTCTATTTATACAAAAATTAACTAACATAGCTTGTCCACAAAATAAGGAGTAAAACACAAGAATAGGGGTCAACAACCCTAATCTTTCCTCCTTAGCAAAGTAATATTAAACAATTCACTTAAAATGTCATCTTTTTCACAAATTAAACCCGAATTTAGGATGACGTCACCCCTTTAGGAGATGTTTTTCCACTTTGAAGAAGTCGTTGGTGTTGGAGAAGCATGGATGGGCCTCCAAAGGCCATGTGTCAAGCATCTAAGTGATTTGATCATGGTGAAGACCCTCTTCTCCTGAAAATGTCCAAGTGTAAGTGAGTGACACCTCACCACCAAGCCCTAACCCCAAGGTCATGACGTCAAGCTCAAAAGTGGGACGTTTTTCCCCTCTTGGGCAAATCGTTTAGCAAGGAATGGGTGGGATAGGTCATCCTTTCATCGTCAAGACCGTCCAAGTCATCTCTCTCTCATCTGGCATGCAGGACCCTGACATCCAACCTGTGGGCTTGTAGCCCCATGGAAGCCCAAGCTAGGCTTGTTCTCCCAAAACTGTCCACCAACTAGGTCCTGCAAAGACAAATGAACACGCCCTCCAAGGATCTCAAGTCATAACATCATGATAAGTTGATCCAATCAATAAATAATCCATCTAAGCATGTGCATAAAATATCACTATATCAAACAATTAACAACTAAAAGACATTATGCGACTTGTGAAGCTTAAGTATGGGAGGGTTGACAATGTGTTCTATTGGGTAGATCTTGCCCTAGGTCAAGGGGAGCCTCCAAGAGGACCCTCTCTAAGTCATGTAAAGTGTATGAAGTGGATGGGATCAAGACTCAATGGGCATAGGGATCATGACATACTAGGGGTCATAATGTCTCATTCATGGGTTCCTTTGTAGAGGGTGTGTGGTACCTTCGTCCATAATGCACTTTTTCCAAGCCCATCATTTGCCTTTTATCTTTCTTTATTTATATTTTCTTTCATAATAGCATAAGGAGAGATTGAAGGTCACTGCCTTGGCGTGGTGACCAGGTGGTAGTAATGTCACCCAAAAATACCTAATGGAAATGAGAAGGTTGGCTTGTGATGAGACCCCCTTTCTCTCAACCATGTAACTGAGAGACACTGCCCTGGTTGTGTGACCATATGATGACAATGTAATACCACTAGAAATCCATGGACGTGATAGTTCAGCTCGTGATGAGACCTCCTATCCTTCAACCTACCTTTCAAGCATTTCTTTATTATATTGTGGGTTCCCTTTATTCAAAGATAAGTGTTTTATTGCTTTCTTGGGTGATCCCTGGGCGAAGCATCTGGAAGGTTGTAATATACCAGATGTAAAATGTATGCAGAACATAAATAAAATGCTAGTAATGGCAGAATAACAATAATATAACCAGAGCATTCACCACAATAACACTGAAATGATATAAGAATAACAAAAAAAATAACACTTTGAATCTGAAAGTAATGTTCACAGGTCTCTTCGAGGGGACAACCTCCAGTTGAGAAGAGCTCTATTACAATAATATCCAAGCTAGGGTTCTCATACCCTCGACTCCTATTTATACTAAAAAGAAGCATCTAGAGGAAGATCCTTCTAGAAGCGGAAGCTTCTATTAGGTCTTCTTACATCTGCCTTATTCTATTTTATTGAAAGGCCTTATTAATATTGACTTTTATTACATTCGAATATATTCTTCTACCTATGTGCTGGTTATGACCCTAACATGTCCACCCCCTTAAAAACAACCTTGTCCTCAAGGCTTGAGATGAGGAAATTGCTGCAGAATGGTAGATGGTTCCCAAGTGGCGTCTGCTGGAGTTTTATCTTTCCACTGGATGAGCACTTCCTTGATGGTTCTTTGACGTAGGAGATGCTCAATCTGGTCCAAAACGGCTTCTGGTTGTAGCCAAATGGATCCTTCTTCAGTTAACTTTGGAAGGTTGTTTGAATTTTGCACTTAGCTCCAATCACCTTCTTTAAGCATGAAACATGCAAAACAGGATGTAGCTTCGAATGGCTGGGCAATGCTAACGGATAGGCGACTTGTCCCACACGCTTGAGCATAGTATAAGGAACATAAAATTTGGGCGCTACCTTCTGACAATGCTCGGCCTTGAGGGAAGTTTTCTTGTAAGGTTGCAGTCGAAGAAACACTTGATCCCCTTCTGCAAATTGACGTTCAGAGCGACCTTGATTTGCTTGTTGCTTCATGTGATTCTGTGCCATGACCAAATTCTCTTTGAGGGTACGGAGAATAGCCTCTCAAGCTGTAAGTGTTAGGTCAACCGCCTGGACCTTCGAGGCACCCAATAAGTATGAGAGAACTGAAGGTGGCTTCTGTCCATATACCGCTTCAAAAGGAGTCATGCGTGTAGCTGTATGGTATGAAGTGTTGTACCACCATTTAGCTAGGGGTAACCATTGAGCCCACTGATTTTGCTTTTCCGAGGCAA
>ML816181.1:0-11006 GCA_009831015.1 Picea engelmannii | reverse complement strand
ATCTGATCCTTTATGGGATCAGGCTTACTCTCGATTTCTTCTGAGTCTACAAGGACTTCATCAACTCTTACAGGGTATACTTGGTGTTGCATACCAAGTCTAAATATGAAAGACTGAGTCAGGATTCAAACGAGGTCTGCTTCCCGTTCTAATGTTTGGTCATGTTTGGAGCCTTCTGCTCCTTTCGATTAATCTTCATATGAGATACTCTGAATCTCAGGAGATAGCTTCTTCTTCATCTTCTTTGGTGCATGAGTGTATATGGTCATGTACATAGTCTGCTTCATGTCTCATATAATATGTTTCCCTCTGCAACCTTCACTATAGCTTCCTCGGGGTTATCACCTGTGACTTGAAACAAGGTCAACAAAACATCAAGCAAGAATAATATCCTTTTGATAATAGTAGATAAAACAATGGCACAAATAATCATCACAGTAGCTCCTTTAGAGCTATCACTCGTGGCTTGTCTGAAGCAACGATCAAAAGTAAGAGATACACTACAAAATGAAGTCAACACTCTTATAGTGTTGTGATCGAACATTCCTCCATGGAAACCTGGAACTAACACATGAGGTTTCTCCTAGAGGAGGTGTTAGTTGTATCAGGCAAATGATTACATTAAGTATTTACCTCTATATGCTCATATGCTACCAAGTATAATACTTTACAAAGACTGCTATCTCAACTATAGTGGTTACTTGTAAAGGGGTAGTCATCAACTTGTCATGTGTACCTTTGAATCTTATCAACTTGATTAATCAAACCTGGAGCCTTGTCCTCAAGAATGAGTGTGCTTTTTCTTCCAAGTCCCCTTCACTCAAGATGAAGAGTGCTTTCTTCAACCTGTCTTCTGTACTAAGACAATATGCTATCTTGACAAAAGGTTGGGTGAGAGGATAAACTCTATGAACTCAACTTTTAATCCATCTAATACCTTGAATCGGATTTTGATCAAAGGTTAGAATGATGGTCATAGCTACAACATGCAACACATATCAAAATAATGTCATAACAAATAGATGCATATCAGAATAATCACACATGGGTTGCATTATTCCTCTGAATGTGTTGGATCTTGAGATTCTTTTAGATCTATGGCAAGAGATCCCTTCTCCTGCAAATACTCTTTAAAGCTTTACCATTTAAACATGTGTGAGTACATACCTCTGACGACACTTGCAGGTAGAGGCACCATCTGGTAGCAATGGTAATGATCACCAACTCTTAAGAAATTCAAGGGTGACTGCAACTGGCACTACTGCTGCAACTACAATTGCAATTGATACTGCAACTGGTTCTGAGAGTGCAACTACAACTGCAACTTAGGGTTTTAAGAGGAAACCCTAATTGTTCAAACTTTTAATTTTGGAATTCTGATCTAGGGGATAGATGTGCTGAGCTGAGGCGAGTAACCTGGTGCAGTCAGATTTATGAAAATCCAACTTTTACCCCTTCAAACTTCATCAGCAGATTTCTGGAATGGTGCTTTTGGTTTTTTGGTACCTCTGGTACTTTGGTACTTCTGGTACTCTGGTACTTCTGGTACTCTGGTTTTCTGGTACTTCTGGTACTTTGTGAAACTGGGGTTTCACTTTCCGGGAGATCTAGCCATTGAAAAGTTGCGCTGAGGATGCCAAAGTGATCCTTGAGGAAGGGAGCACTTTTCTAGATGGTTTTGGGGTTGAAATACTTCATAAAAAAACCCCTAATTTGTATGTACGACAACAATGACGTTTTTCACTTTCTCTTGTGAAAGATGCTCTCTTCAACTTAGCTCTGATACCATGTTAAGGTTTAAGCTATTATTAGAGTTCTTTGCATTTCACTAGATAACAATAGCATAATATAGGATCACTAAGAAATACACAATCACAAGAAACACATCATTTATCCTGAGAAACCCTCATGGGGGAGAAAAACCAACAAAACTTCCTTATTATAGATAGCCAATATACAATGCCAAGAGATAACTCAAACAAATACAAAAATTCCTCTCCCAAGAATGCGCCTCTCTCTCTCTCTCTCTCTCTCTCTTCTCCAACTACAACTCCGAAACTTTCTTCTCAATGAACAAGTGAGTGTGTGTCTAAATGAGGCCCTAGCCTCCTTATTTATACAACTCTGGCATGTGTGGACGGAGGTGTCTCTTCACTGGCAGGGCCAACTTCTTCTTTTGGGTGGTTATAACCACCTTTAATATATCTTGGGTCCCCTTTAATATATTATGGGGCTGACTTCTTATTCTTCCTATTACAATTATGTTTTGACCAATCCGCAAAAGGGGATTTGGTCTTTTACAATAGCCGACATGATCAATCCGCAATAGGGGATTGATCTAATGAATAATACAACAATAATAATAAGAATACACTTTGCAGTTACATTATTTCAACACTATGAAGTTAGAAAACAAGTTAGAAGGGGATTATAACTTCAGATCATGGAAGACAAGGATTAACCTCATCATGGCTAAGAATAAAGTGTTGGTATCGTGAAAGGCAAGATCATGGAACCACAATTTGAAGCAGGAAAAGAGAAGGAACCCCAGAACGTTGCAGTTATGGAGAAGTTCAAGGACAATGACATCAACGCTATTAGTATCATAGTGGACTCTGTAAAATACCACTTGATACCCTACATCTCTCATCTTGATTCATCTAAGAAGATGTACGATGCCCTAAATAACCTCTTCTCGGTCAAAAATATTGGAAAAGTGACGAGTCTGAAGAGTGAGCTCTATGACATGAAAATGAATAATGATGACAAAAAACATCATACTTTGTAAAAATCTCTCAGCTAAGAGATCAACTACAAGCTATTGAGGAAATCATTTCAGAAAAGGAACTAGTAAATACCGTACTTAATGGTCTTCCCAAGACATGGGATGCATTTTCCGCAAGCATGAACACAAGAAAATAGTATCCCACATTTGAAGAGCTTTGGAATTGATGCGCACAATAATAATCAAGGATTAGCGCAAAAGAGAAATCCCAAAAGAAAGATGATGATCAAGCATACACAACAAAGTTCAAGAAATTTAGAATAAGAAGAAGTTTGGTTCAAGGAAGAAACCAAATCAAGAAAATGATATGTCAAAAATACAATGCTTTAACTGTCTAAAATATGGTCACTACAGGAACCACTGTCCTGAGTTAAAGAAAAGGAAGGAAACACACGAAGCAACAGTTGCCAAAGAAAATGAACCCTCAAAGAAAGTCAAGCAAGATGAAGAAAACTTCTTCTTCTAGTTAAGGGAACGATATTCTTCTGTAACATAGTTCTTGTACATACCATGTTTACATAGTTCCTGTACATATCATGTGTATCTATTTCTTAGAGGATAAAATGGTCAGTGAAACAATACCTATGGAAGAATAACAAGATACATATTTCTTTTACAATGACTATAAGTCAAGTAATGTACATGAAAAAGATGAAGTACATTGACAATCTTTGGTGACAAATTCTTGAGGAATCTATTATTTAAATAACAAATTCTAGATAGGCTGAAATCATAATCAAACTTGAAGTGACCTAGAAGGAGTCAGACCAGAAAAAAGTTAGTAATCAAGAGGAAACTAGAATAAGACTTGTGACACTTTGCAAAAAGCAATAAGAATGTAAACAAAAGCATGGACTCTCTTAGATGGAGGGAGATGATTGAAGAATTCCAAAAGAAAAGCATGCATTTAGGCATGAAGCTGAGATTATGAGGGAGGTAATCCTAAATGATATGATGCATTGAAGAATCCATGAAGATTATAAATTATTCGTCCATGTTCCCCATTGGAAGTAGAAGCCATGATAAGCAACATGTGTTCCGTTTGACTCTAGAAGAAGTCTTCTTCGAAAATAAGCCTTAAGTATCCTTGGTTGTCCATCTCCATCTATGTTCCTATGATGAAAGGAAGAAGTTGGAATGTTCAGGAAGGAAGGGCATGGAATCTATAGAAGACTCCATGGACCCCAAAGTTAAAGAGGAACATGAGGAAGAACATGAAGATTCCAAGAAAGAAAGAAAATCCATAACAACCAATTATTATACCGAGAATCATAAGACTACCAGCATGGTTTGAACCAACTAGACACAGTCAAGTAGAAGGAATGGAAGCTGTGATGAAGAAAAGTGTATGTAATAAATTGTGAAAAATACTTATGAATGGAAGCATTGATAGATACAAGGTGAGATTCAGAACTAGAGGTTCTCCCAGAAGGAGGGAGAATACTATGACCACAACTTGTTGCAGTAAACTAGATATACCTCTATCTGAGCTATTATATCTCTTTTAGTATCCATGGATTGAAGTTTACATCAGTTGGATTTAAAACATTGTTCTTCCCAATAGAGAAATTGAGGAAGAAGCTTATGTAGAACAATCTCAAGGTTTTGAGGTATACCAGAAAGATACCCATGTATGCAGATGGAAGAAGGACTTGTATGGATTCAAGTAACTTGATGCAGAGAATATCATGTACAACAAAAGCGTGGAAAAAACTTCCTATGACCGAGAAAGTGTATCATAATGGTTCCTCAATAGTCCACGATGATGGATTTCAAATCCATGGCAAAATCCCATGATGACAGATCTGAAGAAGATGAGAGACTCTAATCCAGTAGACCCGTCCCTGTATCGACAATTGAATGGCTCATTAATGTATTTGGAAAATAATCAGCCATATATTTTCTTTGCTGTGAAAATAATTGCAGGTGGAACCTAGCCATGAGAATTGAAAAATTGCAAAGCATCCCTTGAAATGTTTTCGTGGGACATTTGAGTTATGATATACAACTGCATGGATTTATCGATTCAGATTAGGTAGGGAGTGCATATAGAAGAAGAAGTGATTCTTGGATATGTTTCAGTTTGAGCTTTGCCACGATATCATGGGCTAGCAGGAAACAAAAATCTGTTGCACTCAACACTACAGTAGCAGAGTATATTACATCTTGCGATACTTGTACGAAAGTAGTGTGGCTCTGTAAGTTGGTTTATGGAATGTATGGCCAAGTTTTGGATTCGACCATGATATATTGTGATGATCAGATCTGTGTGAAGATTTTAGAGAACCCAGTGTTCCATGACAGGTCGAAGCACATTGAGATCAAGAATTATTTTCTTCGTGATACAGTCCAGAGGGGAGAGCTGGTTCTCTAGTAAATCTCCACAAATGAGCAGATATAATATTTTTGGCAAAGCCTCTGTCCAAGATGAGAAGTTTGAGTACTTAAGGGACAAGCTAGGGCTCGTGGAGACGGATTCCTTATTGAAAAAGGAAGTGATTACTTCCAGGTTGGGAGAGAGAACTGATATGCTATTGATTTATGGACAATCATTTTCCAGTTCAGGAAATGGTCCAAGTTGGGAAGTTCCTTTCTAGTCCGAAAAGTGGTTCGATATTTCTGACTAGAAAACCATTTTCCAATTCGAAAAATGGTCCAGATCGGACAATCATTTTATAGTTCGGAAAATGGTCCAAATCGGACAATCATTTTCGTAATGAAAATGGTCCGATAGAATGTTGATGTACCATAGACAATGATTCCCCTTGTGGCCAGTGTGGGGGAATGGTCTAGGACAATCATTCTTCTTGGCAATCACTTTGAGTAGTGGTCAAGTAGAATGGTCTTCCTCGCTGGGCAATCATTCTTTCGAAGTTCACAGTTGTGAGAAGTTTCAAAGAATGGTTCGTTTTGGAGGTTGGTGCAGGACAATAATTTCCTTAGGAAATGGTTCGGACAGTCATTCCCTAGGGAAGAATCATTCTCTCTAGGATGCACTATGATTAGTTCCAGAGGAATGGCCCAGTTAAGTGAATGGTTCAGGTTCGACAATCATAAATAGTCATTCCCTAGGACAAACTCATTCTCTCCATGTTGCACTATAATTAGTGTCGGAGGAATGGCCCAGTTAGGTGAATGGTCCAGGTTCAGAAATCAGGGAAAATTATTCTTCTATGCTTGAGAAGAAGAGTCCAGATAGCGCATGACTATTGTTTTTACTTTACGAGGGAAGATGCTCTTCCATATCTCAGTTTGTATCATGATATTGTTTATGCGGGTTGATATTAGATGATATGATTGTCGTAGATATTGTATGTCTCTGGACAATAGTTGTATGTTACTGTGGTGGATGTGATCCACTGGAAGTGACTTTATGTCACTGGTTAGTAACAGTGTGCTACTGAGAGTGTTTGTGTACCATTGGATAGTAGTTATATACTACTATGAATAGACACAATTGTGTTCTATTAGATGGAATTGTTCTGATTTCCATGGAGACTATCTAGTTGGATAATGATGATGGTGCTCATGATTTGATCATGAGATAGCCTGCGTGGCTATGATGATGCTACTGGTTGAATGGTATGTTTGTGCTCAAGACAATTTCCTTTAATACCTCCCTAGCTAGGAGGGAGTGTTGATATTATGGTAGTTGTGGGAGGTATTAACCTCCATGTGTAACCTTTTACAAGACTAGAATATTTTGGGAAGCAAGAGAAAACCTAAAACATTGGATATTAACCTTATAACACAAGTTGACTCAAGAGAATATTTAATATTGAGTTATTAGTCTCCAGAAAGAGAAGTTGGTCGAGTCAAGTGAGATAGAGAAGTATAAATAGAGGGCGCTAGAGCTTATTTGTCACTCACTCAATCACAACTTCATAAGGATAAGAAGTGCGCATGACTGGAGGACAACTACAGATGCAACAATGGTGTATTGTGTTAAATGTTTTATGGTTAGCTCAAGCATGTAGTTTATTTTCAATTTAGCATAAACTTAACCATAAATAATGATTGTAGCAACAATACAATAGTTGCAGTAAACCAAGATCACAAGAAGAATAACCATGCACAAAAGACACCAGAAATATCCTGGGAAAACCCTTCTCAACCAAGGGAAAAACCCAACAATCCTTTACTTATATTTCCAAGAGAATATCCACCATTCACCACCAAACCCTAGCACACAAGAGGGTGCTTCTATGACTGAGAAAACTAGTGCCTATAAAAGTGCGCACTTCAATCCTCATAATTTCAGACCATGCATTGATTATATGTGAGATGATCCACAATGGGGATCTATCTCTTATTTATACAATACCTAGCTCAATGAATATACAAGACACTTGGCAGAATAGAGCCGACTTGTACAATTAAATAATATAATTAATCATTACACAATATTAATTATCTTTTACATGGTGGGGACGACTTGTACCCTTTTACACAATTAGGGTTACATATTCAATATTACTCTTAGACACTATAACAAGGATCTCTCACATCCTCTAGTGCTCAGCCACTAGGGACACATCCACCTATGCTCAGCCACATGGATGTCACTCTCAACAGATTGACTCAACTAAGTCCATAGGAGTACCATCTAGAGATCCATCTCATGTCGACTCAACTAAATCCATAGGAGTCAGACATGAGACCATCTCAAGTTGTCTCAACTCAGTCCAGAGGAGAACGACAAGAGACCACATGTCATCTCAACTCAATCTAGAGGAGTATGACACACCCATCATATGTTCTCTCTCACAAATCATCTGAACTCAGTCCAGAGGAGAACGACTTGGAGAATGTCTCATGAAGCTGCAATCAACAACACTCCCTCTCAGCTAGGGAGGCATTCTCCACCAGGCCAAGTCTCTCACATTAGTACTTGAACTTCATACTAGCAAGCGGTTTGGTGAAGACATATACACCTTGCTCATGTGTAGAAATGTACTGCACATGTACTGCGTTCCTATGCACCATATATTTGATGTAATGGTATTTGATCTCAATGTGTTTCGTTTTATCATGAAACACACGATTCTCAAAGAGCTTCAAACAAATCTGGTTATCTCAATGGATAACGGTGGAATCCATATCATGACCAAATAAGTCTGCAAGGATCTTGCGAAGCCACATTGCTTCGCAGACTGGCACACATAATGCAATGTACTCTACTTCTACGGTACTCAAAGACACAAAAGTTTGTTTCCTGTTACACCAGGAAACCATGGCAGATCCAAAATTAAAACAACAACAGGATGTGCTCTTCCGGTCCACTTCTTTCCCTGCCCAATTTGCATCGGCATATCACTGCAATCTCATGTCTACACCAGAGGCATACCTCAGGCCATAATCAACTGTGCCTTGTAGATATCTCAACACATGCGTCGCTGCTATCCAGTGTGTCTGTCTCAACTGAATCATAAACTCACTGAGTACACTCATTGCATATCATATATCAGGTCTGGTGTTAACTAGATACATCAATGATCCAATCATTTGTCTATAAATATGTGGATCAATCTCGCCTGAATCAGAATAAGCCTCGTTCATTTTCTTCAAAATTATCACCATTGGTATAGGCATGGATTTACAGTCTGTCATCCCGAATTTCTTCAATATCTCAATTGTATATTTTCCTTGACTCAGGAAAATCTCATCAGTCCTCTACCATACTTCTAGTCCAAGAAGTAGTGTATCGTGCCAAGGTCCTTCATCTCAAATTCAGAAGCTAATGCACACTTTCATTCAATAATAAGGCTTTCTGAATTGGTGAGGAATAAGTAATCAACATATAGGACCAAAATCAGGCTCTCATCACCAACAATGTGATAGTATAGGTTGGGATCAACAACACTCTTGTTCATGACCAAACTCATTAAGTATCAATCAATCTTCTCTTACCAAGCATGAGATGCCTGCTTTAGTCCATACAAGGCTTTCTTCAACTTGCATACATGAGACTCCTTCTCATGTGTCACGAATCCATCTGGCTGCTCAATGTAAACTTATTCCTCAATCTCACCATTGAGAAAGGTTGTCTTTACATCCATATGATGTAGTCTCCAACATGAGCAAATGTCTCCTCATAATCTATTCCTTCCACCTGAGAGAATCTTCTAGCCACAAATCTTTCTTTATACTTCTTGACACTTCCATCAGCTGGATGTTTTATCTTATAGATCCATTTGGAAGTCACTACATACTTCCTTTTTTGGTCTCAGAACAATATCCCACACATCATTCTTCAATATGGACTGATACTATTCGTTCATGGCATCTTGCCAAAACTGTTGTCCTGTTGCTTCTCCATGACAAGAAGGTTCAATATCAATGATGTGGATCATAGCTGAAACATAACTCAAAAGTGTATATGGTCTCTTGCTCTCTTGGAATGTACCATGAGGAGATGCACGTCCCTCTGCCTCCTGTAGTGTATGTCGAGCCCATGTAAGCCTCTTCTGACCTAATGCAATGTTTCTGGGAACATCAATTGGAGCTACATGATCAAATGGATCAACAATTGTCTCCCTCCGAACTACTGGAGGGGGAGAAGGTATTGTTTCTTCCTTCTTTTCAAATAGTTTGACTCCCTCTAAAGTCTGAAGGATAGACATATTCCTTTTCTGGTGTTGCTAACCCAAAGACATCCCATGTCTTCTCAGGTCCTCTATTGTCTCTACAATACTTTGCTGGCCTCTCGTACTAGGATAATAACCAAGATGACCTCCCATAGGGATAACAATCAAAATGGCCTCCCGTTCTAGGATAATAACCATCCAAGAATATTTGGACTCCTGTACCAGGGGTCATGGCCCTTCAATAATGAAATAAGAAATCTGGCCTCCTGTACTAGGATAATAACCAATATGGTCTCTCGTAGGGATAACAACCAAAATAGCCTCCTGTACTAGGATAACAACCAACCAAGAAAAATTTGGACTCTTGTACTAGAGATAATGGTCCAAGTCATGAGGGCTCCCACCCTAGGGATAATACCCTTCTATATCAAAATGCAAGCTACTGCAGAGTAATGATCAAATAAGGAAAGTAGTACAAAACTTACCTTAGTCTTCAATCATGCTCAATCTTGCTTTTGGTCCTCTTGAGAAAGCTGAGATAGAGAAGAACTCCTTGTCGTTCTTGCTTGCATTCTTTGACTTCTTTTGAGGTGGATTATGTTGCTTTCCTTTCTTCTTCACATAGTGACAAGGGATCGAGACCTTGCACATCACTAGCTGCAAGTCTAGTCTTCTCGATATCCACTAGAGCTTAAATAAGGTGAACTTATAGCACACACTCAAAATTCACATCAAGGATCATTCTTGAAATCTTCAACATACCTCTCACATCAACTATCTTCAAGCTTTCATCATTCTGGACAACACTTCATGTTTGATAATTTGATAAATTGATGGCACATCCATTTCTAATATTCATCAATTCTCTGTCACTATATCTTCATCGCTGCCTCAAATCTTAAAATATTGTGTTTGCTTCAGAATAAGCCTCGATATAGGTCTGGAACAAACTTCAAGAATTTATATAAAAAAAAAACTAATAAAAAAATCTTCCTCATGATGTTGTTTGAATGCTCCTCAATATTCGCATAAAATAGATCCAAACTTATCCTTCAAAATTGCATCCAACAAATCTAAAATAATCTAAAATATATACTGCTAAACAATCCTCAAATCAAACAAGGAGTGGGTCTAAAACTTCGTTGTTATTTTTTGTAATATACCACAGAAAAAGACCACAAACTTGCCCAAGTTTGACCTCAGATATTGCGCCCCACTGTCTCATAGTTTTCCTTAAAAAAAAAATCCTCAGGAGGCTCAGCCTATGGCTGCTTCAGGGCAGGTCTTAAACTCACCCTTAGGTCTGCCTCAAATCTCCCTCAAAACCAGACTCCAATTTGTTTAGGTTTCGGTTTTAGTTCTGTGGTAGGTCTATTGTTTTAGGTTTGCAATTAGGGGTTGTTCTGGCTGCGACAACCCTGGAGGAGCCTCTTCATACTATGGTCTCCCTTAACCACTTTAAACAATGCTCGACCAGATTTTAAGCCCTTAATCAAGGGTCGACCCATGCTAATAGACTTGCGGCCAACCTCAAACTTCACCACATAATTTAAGTGAGGGTTTGGCCCTCTCCTTACACCAACAACAGGGGTATGACAACTTTTATATGTCCATGGCCTGCCTTCATTTACTAT
>ML816180.1:89582-100033 GCA_009831015.1 Picea engelmannii | reverse complement strand
AGAAATAAAAGGAATTAGATGCATACATTTAAAGGTTATAATGATCAAAAGTGACACATACCATGATACCTGGACCAATTACCTCATGGAGCAAGAGCCTTCTCCGATACAAGACCAAGCCGATGGTGATGGATGTTGTTGCTACTGATAAGACGAATCTGACGAAAGAAGAAAAGGATGGACCCTCCAGGGCCATGCTCAGGTCAATCCTGCTCTCGGTACTCCATGTCTAGGTCCTGTGGGCCTCAAGACATGATCTCCTAGTTATCCCTAGAAATCGGGGATAACAAGATGCAAGCCAAGTAAGACCTCATAGTGCTTTTCAGGTTGATCCTAGTCATCGGAATTCTTTGTAGGAAGACATGTAAAGAGTTCACATACGGTTCGTTACTTCAAAGGACATCCAGAGAGCCAATGCAACTGGTGCAATTATGGTTGCAAAGATTACCAAACAATATGCACGCAAGGGTAAGGCTCAAGTTCCTCCATCATTACCTAGAGGTGAGACTTCCACAGCTCAGGTAAGTAAGAATAATCCCCCATCGCTAGCTTTTCCGGTTCAAAACTAGAAGATTTATATGATACAAAAACTTTAAACATGCAACATAAATGTTAAATCATGATTCATTATACATTGTAACATCAATGTTGATCAAATGACAAACATTGAACACATGAGAAATTAGAACCTTAAGTTGCAGTATTCTCAATCTCAATAAGTCATCAAAATCAAGATGCACAAAGATATTGAGTCAGAGTCATTGATACTGTTGACCACCTATTTCGACTAGGGGGTCAACTCCATGTGCCATGAAGCTATGTACCTGATGGTGCAACAAAATTGAAGACTTACTAGTTCTACAAGGCAGTTTTGGCCTCGGCACTTCTTTTTGTAACTGGAATTTCCTCTCCCCTGCATGGGATAATAATGTAATGGGTCTACATGGATCATATTGTAGGTTAGTTGCCTAGGACTTTATCATTAGGGAAGTCCTTTCATCGAGTGTTTTTTTCCTCAGGTAATTAATTTGGCCTAACCATCCTTTTTAATTACCCTCGAGTTTTTCACTCCCACAATAATCCTCCAAAGTGGTGAAAGGCATTCTAATGATCGAGCCCAATGGGTGACTAGGGTCTAAGAATATTGTAAATGAGCATGTTAGACATCTCCTAGAGTCTTGCGGAATTTTGTCGAGTCTAAGTAGTTTTTTTTTAGTTTTTTTAAATTACCTAGTTAATGGTCATTTTAATTATTATTGATGTAAAAATGTAAAAACTAGGTCCTTGGGGATTTTGATAGGGGTGTGAGTACTCAAAAGAAATGGCATGAGACCCCCTACACCCTTGGACCAAGTTTCAGCTCAATTGGACAAGTTTTTCTAGGTCATTGTCCATGAGGAGTCCAAGTAAGTCCAAGTCAGGATCTCCTCTTTCATTTTCACTGAAACAATATTTCTTAAGGATTTCTCTATTTATCTATCCGCACTGACCAGTCTAGCGTGTATGAAACTTACTCTCAGAAGATCGAGTCAAGCTCGCAACAGGAAGGGTCAGGAACAACACTTGGAGCTGAGGGGAGATGTTTATTTTAAACAAGAAAGAAAATTGTTGAAAGGAAATGTTTTCTAATTACTAAGTCTTCATTGATCAGCCTCTTGTGAGGAGCTGAGGAGACGGTTTATTTCCAACTTTGAAATTGCATAAAGGAAATCTACTCTAGCAATTAAAGTATTACTTGCCAAACTAAAATCTAATCTATGTGATGATTGTAGTGCTTTGTGATGAGTTGAGAGATTAATTTTAGCTTATCCTTAGTTGTGAAAATTGAATCTAAGCTAAAATTGCAAAATTGAGAAAATCATCAAAAACATCGTTCCGCTAGGGGGGATGAAGAGTGGGAGCTTGTAGCCCCACTGATTTTATTAATGAGATTAGAAATATGTTTTTTGGAATGACTTGTGACAATTCATTAGGGGGGTCACAAGTGTTTACAAAGTTTCACAAAATTTTATTGAAGAAAGGGGTGCTCCCGGGGGTCCTAAATGCTCCAAATCTGCCAAACTTCGACAAAGTATCCTCCTATCTGTTTGCAAACCTACACAAAACAGAAAGCAAACAAAGACAGAAGATGGCCAAAAACACTTTGGAAGTGTCTTTGGTTATTAGTATGAAAGCCCCAAAATGACTAAGTAAAACTAGTGTAAATTGAGCAAAATGAACTAAGAAGAGCAAGCTAAAAAGCTTGTCTCCTTAGGGTCTTTGTTTGTTGTTTTAAAACAGTAATATAAAGGCACTAAAGTTGCCAAATATGAAAGTGAAAGGCTTTAGAAAAGAAATACCTTTTAACCTCTAAAAATTTTGAAAGAAAGAGCATGCTAAAAGGAGATTTTTCCTATGCTAGATCTAAGCAATAGATGAAACTTGAAAGTACAAAATTAGATCTAGTTTATCTTATGCATGCAAACTTAGATATTCAGAATTTCAAATGAAAAACAGATCTAAGTACTTGCATGCAACAAAGTAACCAAAAAAAAAAATAGAGTTTCTTTTGAGAAAGAGAGAAGAAAGAAACTTGTAGCCTTGGAACCCTTGGGCAATGGGGTCTTTAGATGAATTAAGGAGGGACTAAGTGTTTAGATCCTTTAAGTTGTGAAGAAACAACCGAGTTCCATCAACAATTCAAGCTATGAGAACCTGTAAGCTTTAAAATCTTGCAATAAAATTTGTTAACAAAAATTGGTGTCACCTACAAAAGACACTCGAAGAGTATGTTAGTTAACCGAAACATGCATACAAATCAAAACCTCTAAATGTAAATGAACAATAGGATTAACAGCAAGCTAGATAAAATCCTATCCTATAGAGTGATAACACCCTACAAAAGGCCAAATTAACAAATCAAAAGAAGAAACTAGACAGGTATTACCTCATAGATTAAGCACAAATGACATCAAACATCCACACACATGTATAACACACCTTCTTGACCTCCAAAGTCTCTTTATTCCAAATGAAAGTATTACAATAGTACACGACCACAACCAAGACTCCCCAAATCCAACTAGATTACAATGGGAGAGTATGCTTTATTTATAGCAAGAGGAGAAGATGCCAAGAGAAGGAGGGTGCACCACTTGGAGGAGAGGGGCACACCACTTGGAGAGAATGGGCTTGCCAAGTGTGAGAGTGTGGGCAGCCACCTCTCTTTTAACTCCCTTGAGCTGCCACTTGGTAGAGAGGTGAAGAATAGAGGGGTGCCACCTCTCCATAGATGGGTAGCCCACTCTAGAAATGCGCCACCTAGCAAGAGGGGCGCACCTCTCCCTTTTGCATAAGCTCAAATCAAATATGGGTGCCATCTTACTCAAGTTTCAACCAATTAACTCATCCTTTGAGTGTCATATACCTCTTTGGACTTTATTTCACTCCAAACATGTCAAAACATGTTTTCAACAACTTTGCTAAAATTTAGCATCGCTGATCTTTTCTGATTTTTTATGTCATTTTTGGGTATTGTGAGTAAAATTGACTTTTTAGTGATTAAAATCACTAATTTCACTCACAAAAGTGGGTTCCTAGGAAAAAATGGCTGCCCTAGGTTCAAAAATGAGCACCCCCAAGGTATATGAAGCCTCTTAATACCATTTTTTTATTACAACTTCAGATTATAACTAAAAAATTTCGTTTTACAGGAAATTTTTTATTAACTGAAAATTTAAAAAATCCTAAGGGGGACTTAGCAGATTTCCATAAAACTCTAGAAGAATGTTTAGCATGGTAATATACATCAGACACTAGGCTCAGATGACCATGCCAAGGCCTAGTCATGAGTATATACTCCAGCTTTGGAGAATTGAGTGAAAAAACTTGGAAATTATAAATTGTTTGGATAGCAGAATATAATTAACAAGTAAAAAAAACACACCAGAGTAACAACTCATGTCTAAGTCTTAGGTGGCTAAACCTTTTACAAATTTCATCATGCAACACCTCTTATTACAATTCCTCGTAGGGTATGGAAATGTGGTAAAAAATTTGAAAAAGGGCCATTTTATCGCTCAATTTGTACTTGTCCCAAAGGAAAAGGCTAATGGAGGCAAATTTCCGTAACAAGAGGTTATCATATCACTGTCACCTTAATAAGATACCTCTTTCTACTTAGGGTTGATGGCCCAGGGGAGATGTCCCCGGTGACCTCGAGGTTTGAGAAGGTAAAGGTTAAAGTGTTTATAAAAGTTATCCCCTCTCACAAGTCACATTGATCAGAAAGTCCCAAGGTTTTAAACAATGAAGTAATGAAGTGCTTAGATGTACCTACCCACAACAAAGCAACAAGAAAACGATATCTTTTGCAAGTACACCTTGTTGTTAGTACTTCATAAAACCATGAACTTATCAATAAAAGCAATAGTTGATGTATGATGAAGCAAACAGAATTTTATAACAGCAATGTTTATAAGATAATAGCTTCACAATAAATGCCTTAAAAGAGCTTCACAATGACCAAAAATAATCACTCAATAATAGCGAAGTACTAGCATTTGTCAGAAGCTAATTAGGCAATGTATAAATCAACTTTACAATTGTTCTTAGGTGCTTTTAATGCTGCAATAGATGGTTGTAGCTTACTTTTGTAACAGCAGCAAGTAGCTTAGTAGATTAGTCTACTCTAGGGTTACGAAAAGTTAGTAGAGAGCTTGAGGTAAAAGTTTTGAGAGTAGTTTTCATCAATCACTCAACTGCAAGGCTTAGATCAGTGCTTTTAAAGTTAAAGGGGTCTCTTTTAGCAGCGACAATCTTGAAGGAAAAAATGATAATATTAGAGCTACAGACAACAAGGTCAATAATTGAAGTGTTGGTAACCCAAGGCTTCAATCACTAAACCCTAGGGGGAAAATGGCCACTAGGAAGTAGGTAACCCTAGGCCCTAGTAGTTTTCCTCCTTTGGCTCAAGGATGAAGTAGATGACGGCTAGATGAAGCAAAAGATGCCAGGGTGTTGCAATGGCAAGGTCCTTAGCACAAAGCTTCAAGAAAATAGGGTTTCTAGAATAATCTAGTAGGTGAAAAGTTATTAAGGCAAGAACAATAACATGTGCTTTATCCTCCTAGGGTTTTAAGCTAGCAATTTCATAATCTTGGAAGAAATGCAAAATAAATACACCATAACCATTCAAATGAAGAAGAATTGCAGAAAATTTACTTACATTCACCAAGAATGATCTAGCAATCAGCCTAATTGAAGACTTCCACCAAGAAAAATGCTAAAATACACCAAAAAATAGCCTCCTTCAAGAAGTGCGCACCAAATTTCAGCCAAGAAACCCTAAGTAGGGCGCAAATTTCAAACCTCACTTAAGTGTGAGTGAAAGATGATGAAATAATACAAGGGAAAAACCCTTATTTATACAGTGAAAATGACCAGAAATAGGTCAGAAAAGGGACATGGCCAGTTTACATGTAATATCCAGTTTTTACATAAAAATGACAAATTAAACCCTAAATCAAGCAAAAATGGTGACATCATGCCCCTTTAGGGTGACATTAGGCCTCTCTGGTGAAACGTTGGCCTCCAGGAGCAAAAACATTAGGCCTCCCAAGGCCTCTGGATCAAGCCACACGTGCCACTTGGCACACAACTGCCTCCAAAGTGTCCATCAAACATTAGGTGACGTCAGGGGTCATAGAGGTGACGTCATGGGCCTTCCAAGGCTAACACCATAGTGAGAGGGCAAGACCCCCCTGGGTCCAGGCCTCCTACGTTGTCTCTGGTGGAACGTCCTCCCCTCTCCTCGGTGCAAGCCTCTGACATGTGTCTACCCCTGGTTGGGGTCTCAGCATCCATCTGGTGGATTTTATCCCTATGTAGGTCTGAACTAATCATCTCCCCATGTGTACTTGTCCGTTAGGTGTGACCCTACAACAACATCAAGTACGCCCTTCATGGTCTCATAAGTCACAAGGATCATAGCAATGTCAATCACGTCTAATAATCAAGTTATCTAAACATGTGCATAAAACCCCCCTTTCCCAGACAAGTGCTCAAAGACCTTATGTTATTCTACAAGCCAGGTTTGGAGAGGGTGTCAGGAGATCCTATTGGGCTCATTCTCATTGGACATGGGATGTTTCCAGGTGAAGACAAATCTAGGCCATGTAAGTGGATGAGGTGGTGTAGGGATGTTTTAGCAATGGGTGCAGTGATGACAGGGGAATGTATGGCTTACGTGTGGGTGCCTCTGAAAAGGGTGAGTTGCACCTTGTCATGGATGCAAATGTTTCCAAGCCCATTCAATGCCTTTTACCTTTTTATCTTATTGTGTTTTCTTTCAAGAGACTATTCAGGGGACACTACCCTGGCGTGGTGACCAGTGGTGCCAATGTTACCCACAAGCATTTCACGGAGATGAGAAGGTTGGCTCGTGATGAGACCCCCTTTCTCTTGGCTATGCCACCAAGAGCCACTACCCTGGCATGGTGACCAGCTGAATGATAGTGTCATACCGTACATGCCCATGGACCTAATAGGATGGCTCGTGATGAGATCCCCTATCCTCCCACTAGGTCTTGATTTTATTATTTTATGGGTCCCTTTGTTTCATGCTGAGAAGCCTTTTATTGCTTTCTCAGGGATCCCTGGGCGAAGAATCTAAAGGTTTTGTTCTTTTGGCTTTTATCTTTTGCCAGCTACTTTTACCCTCTGGGCCTTTAGCCCCTTCTTCCCACAAGGTAAGGTACAACCCTTTGCTCGCTTGGCAAACCCAATGCCCGAACCAATGTAGGGGATGGATGAGAGGGAAAATGATGAAAAGTGATAAGTATGGTGGGAATGGAGGATGACCTTTCATAACCCCACCCAATGGCAATTCAAATCCTAAGAGAACCAACTTGTTAGGGCATCCTGTCATATTCCCCCCCAGGTGTGGACAAGTGGAAAGGCATAAAGTCCAAGCACACGTCAGAGGCAAAAAGAATCAAAAGCACATATTCAAATGTTTTGAGAATCAGAGTGACACATACCATGATGCCCGGACTCATTACCTCATGGAGCAAGACCCACTGCTACTGAAGGGCCAAGCCGATGGGATGGGTGTTGCAATTGCTGACAAGGTGAAGGCACTGAAGATGAAAGATGGGCCCTCCAGGGACACGCTCAAGTCAATATGGCTCTCGGTACTCCATGTCTAGGACCTGTGGGCCTCGAGACATAATCTCCTTAGTTATCCCTAGGCTAGGGTATAACAGGCCATATTGGCCTGCTGGACTTTTGAACTCTGAATTTTGAACAGGTCATTGTTCAATCTTTGGCAGCTCATCTGCAAGTCCATCCTAGTGCAACTTGGTGGATAACATTGGCTCCATATTGTTGAAATATTTTAACTGCGAAGAATATTTTAATTATAATTGAGTTATTATTATATAAATTAAATCCCCTTTTGTGGACTGGTCATGTTGGGTCTTGTATAAGTCCAAATCCCCTATTGTGGATTGGCCAAACCATATTTATATGGTGGTATTTAAGAAGTCGGCCTTGAGGGTTTATTAAAGTGGTTTTAACCACTATTGGAAGAAGGCGGCCCTGCCTAGTGAAGAGACATAACCCTAGCGCCCCTCAGCTATAGTATAAATATGTAAGGACGGTGCCTCATTCTTTCACTCACTCAGTCACTCATCTAGTGCGCATCTTTTGGAGGTAGTTGCAGTTGCAAGGAGGAGAGAGAGGCACATGCTCAGTGTGGGATTATCTTTAGTGTTTTGGTCTTTCTCTTAGCATTGTATTGGCAATCTATATTAAGGAAGTTTTGTTGGGTTTTCTCCCCCATGAGGGTTTTCCAGGATAAAATGTTGTGTATCTTGTGATTGTGTTTCTCTCAATGATCCTGCTTATGTTGTTATTTTGGAACTGCTTTGAATGCTCTAGTAAATTGAAGATAACCTAATAACAGCTCTAAATTTAACATGGTATCAGAGCTAAACTGAAGAGAGCACCCTTCACTAGGTATCCAAAAATGTCACTGTTGTCGTACAAGAAATTTAGGGCTTTTTATTGGAAGGGAATTTCTGACTAAAAACCATCTAGGGAAGTGAGCCCTAGCCTAGCGAACTCTTTGGTAACTTGAGCACACCTTTTCAGTTGCGCAGTTCTCTTAGTCATCCTAGACGTTTTTGATAGTTTCCTATTTTCTAGGAGTCGAGCCCTATTTTTAGCAATTTCTATTTATAGCAGGGGTGGTCGCCTCCAAAGGTGACAAGTGGCGGGGTCAGATTTTGATATTTTGAAGTGATGCAGTCCCATGTGACAGCTAGGTGGCATAATTAATGAGGGGGCACACTTTCCAAGGTTAAAAGCAAATAATTAAGTTAATTAATAAAAGGTAATGAAAAGGGAGCATGTGGATGAGGTGGTAGTCTCATGGACATGACTGAGCCAATCAAGGATTAAATCACTCACTAAATTTCTTCTCACTTGTCATAACTCCGCTTTCCATGCAATTAAATCTATTAAAATCCTTTTAATTACCTCTTAAACGCTAAATCCCTAAAAAATAGGGCGTGTTATCGCACAATTTGTACTTATTCCAAGGATAAGGTTTAGGGAAGGCAAATTGGCGTAACGGGAGGTTATCCTATCACTGTCACCTCAACGGGATACCTCTTTCTATTTAGGGTTGATAGCCCAGGGGAGACGTCCCCGGTGACCTGGGGGTTTGAGAAGGCAAAGGTTAAAATTTCTATGAAAATGTCCCCTCTCACCACAAGTCACTGATTAGAAAGTCCCAGGGTTTTAACCAATGAAGTAGTAAGGAATTAAGATGTACCTACCCATAACAAAGAAACAAGAAAAGATATCTTTTGCAAGTACAACTTGCTATTAGTAGTTCATAAAACCATGGACTTTATAAATAAAAGCAATAGTTGATATATGATGAAGCACACAGAAATTTATAGGGTAAATTTAGATCAGTGCTTTTTAGGGTAAATGGAGTCTTTTTAGGCAGCGGCAAATCTTGAAGGAACAAATGATAATGAGAGAATTAAAGACAAGAGGGTCAATAATTGAAGTGTTGGTAGCCCAAGGCTTCAATCACCAAACCCTAGGGGAAAAATGGCTACTAGGAAGTAGGTAACCCTAGGCCCTAGTAGTTTTCCTACTTCTTTAGCTCAAATATGAAGTAGATGATGGCTTAGATGAAGCAAAATGTGTTAGGGTGTTGCAATGCCAAGGTGTTTAGCAAAAGCTTCAAGAAAATCGGTTTTCTAGCATAATCTAGTAGGTGAAAGCTATCAAGGCAAGGGCAATAACATGGGCTTTAACCTCTTAGGGTTTTAAGCTAGCAATTTCATAATCTTAGTATAAATGCAAGATAAATGTAACTATAACCATTCAATGAAAAAGAATTGCAGAAAATTTACTTACATTCACCAAGAATCATCTAGCAAATAGCCTAGTTGAACACTTCCACCAAGAAAAATGTCAAAATAGTCCAAAACAAGCCTCCTTCAAGAAGTGCGCACCAAATGTCAGCCAAGTAACCCTAATTAGGGTGAAAATTTCAGACCTCACACTTGTATGAGTGAAAGATGATGAAAAAATACAAGGGAAAATCCCTTATTAATATAGTTACAATGACTAGAATTAGGTCAAAAAGGTCGACATGGCCAGTTTACATGTAATATCCAGTTTTTACATTAAATGACAAATTAAAACCCTAAATCAAGCAAAAAATGTGACGTCATGCCCTTTTAGGGTGATGTTAGGCCTTTTTAGTGCAACGTTGGCCTCCAGGAGAAAAACGTTAAGCCTCCCAAGGCCTCTGGATCAAGCCGCACGTGCCACTTGGCACACAACTGCCTCCAAAGTGTCCATCAAGCATTGGGTGAGGTCAAGGGTCACAGAGGTGACGTCATGGGCATTCCAAGGCTTACATCATAGTGGGAAGGCAAGACCCCCTGTTGACCGCCTATTCAGCTAGGGGTCAACTCACGTGCCGTGAAGATGCATCACCAGATGCAAATTTGATGAAGACAGTTATGGTTCTACTTGGGTATCTGATACCCCAGCACAAAATTTTTGTAAACGAAATGTCCGCACCCCTGCGTGGGTTAATAATGTAATAAGTCTGCATGGATCATAGTTAGGTCAGGTACCTTGGGTGTTTCCATTAGGGGAGTTCCTTTCACCGAGGGTTTTTTATCCTCAGGTTGTCGACCAGACAAGCTCCTGGCCGACTTCCCTTGAGTTTTTCCCTCCACACATGCAATAATTTCCTCCAAAGTGGTGAAAGGCGCTCTAATGGTCTCATTTTTCGGTAACCTTTGTTTAGGAATGTTGTAAATGACCATGCCAAACAGTGTAGAAAGTTTCGCGGAATTTCGTCGAGTCTAGATAGGTTTTTTTTAATTAATTAAATTTTTAATAATTTAATTAATTAATTATTTTTTGAGCTAATG
>ML816179.1:112916-175323 GCA_009831015.1 Picea engelmannii | reverse complement strand
AAGCATTACTATTCTGGCAACGAAAGTTCTCTCAGAGTCTTATGATTTTTGGAAGGAAAGGAAAAGAAAAAACAACTCTAGATCACAAGTATCAGATTTTTCCAAATTTGCGTAAGGTGAAAAAACAGGGGCGGCTCCAACAATCCCAATGTTGCATGGTGATAATCCCAATGTAGCATCTAAACTCCACTCAACTGATCAAACTGAAGTGAAAACTTAAGAGAATATTCTCCCTAGAGGAATATTCTTCCTAAAATATAAGAGACTGAATAATGACTAATAAACAAGGAAAAACCTTCGGAAAAATAAATCCTAGGTGTGTGTGAAGTAACTCCAACAAGAGTGGAATCATGTGGATATCGTGCAGTTACAACAAGTTAATAACAAATTCACATGCACGATAGATTTCTGGTTAGACGATATTGTTGCAGGGTTTATCACCAAATTTGCAGTAGATACCATGAATTCCTACACTGCTATAGAGAAGGATTTTCTGAAGGGACCTAGATACATCAGATATTTGTATACTTCAATCAATATTTTATTATATGAAAAAGGTGTGATGACCATGGAATCAAACAACTAAACTTCCCTATGCGCATGGGGGAAGGGGGGGAGCACTGACAGGTGGTTGAGAGATGGACAAGGAGATGGATGAGGGGAATCAAAAGGAGGCCATGGACCCAATCATGATGGAAGAGGACCGGATAAAGTGGATAATGGAAAAATATGGAAAGACGCGCAGTGGAAGACCCTACCAATATAAGATGAATAACAAGAAGAGGGCCATAACCGACAGAGAGGGCTTCGCGAGCGATGAAGAAGAGGTAGAGGATCTCAAGGATGTGGAGAAGATTGAGGAAATATTGCGCACAACATATGAAAGGAAAACAAGAGGTCCAGGGTCAGGAATAGAAGGAAAAACTCCAGTCGAGATCACTATCAATGTGCAACCTACAACCCAATGTTTGACTAATACACCTGAAAGAACACCAACGTTTAGACAATCGAATTTCAATAGAAGAGGAGAAAATGGATAGGGGTCCAATGAAGGACAATCAACTGGAGGAGCAAGTTCAAGAAGTAACAGTCTCCAAATATCTACTCTGCGCGGAGGAAGTAGTTCAACACAGATCAAAATGGCAGGACAAGATCCCATGATCAAATTACCAGAGTTTTGAGGAGAGGCATCAAAGGACCCTGAAAATAATTTATTCATCTCTGAAAATATCTAGGAAAAAAAGAATATCATAGATGAGGATAAAAGACTCGTGCAGTTATCTATCACACTAAGAGACCCTGCGTTGGACTGGTACATGATCCTTGATGTAAACAGTCCACAAGGAATACCAAATATTGTCGCTAAGGTGAAAAAACTACTAGTAAACAAGTTTCAGAAGCCAAGCTCAAAAGACCAGTACATGAATAAAATGATTGAAATTAGGCAAAAACCAGCTGAGTATGTTTGGGATATTGATCAGAGGTTCAAACGTCTAAAAGGTAATTTGAAATATTCAATACTGACATGCAACATAGGAACTTACTTGTGAACTCATTGTTACCACACTTGAAGTATCCTTTGAGACAACAGAAGTTCCAAAATAAGGCAGAGGCTCTGCAAGTGGCCCTGCAATTGGAAGAAAACCAATATCAACAGACAGATCTAGCAATAGAGGATATGAAGGAGAATCTGAAGAATCTGACCTTTCAACTGAACTAGAATAAGGGAAAAGAGAAAAGAGAAAAATTTTGATGTACGCTATGCCAGACAAAAGGACATCATTAGAACGAATGTCCAACTTTTGCGCAGTACTTGGCAGCAGGGGTTCCAAACCAATTTCCAATAGAAGGACCATGGTGCAATATTTGTAAGACGCATGGGCATGATCCATATCATTGTCCAATGATGCAAAAGTATAAGACAGTACCAAAACGTTTGTATTGCAATTTTTTTCAAATCAATAGGTCATGATGTTAAGGACTGTAGAACACTAGATATGATGAGAGAAAGGACTTCAGACACTTACAAGGAGCAAGAAGAGATGATCATAGGGAAATTTGCACCTCAGTTAAACCAGGTGCCACCACCATTCAACCCCACACAACCCCAGTACAACAATGCACAACCACAGTATAATCCCATGCAGTATAACCAAGTACCCCAATACAATGCATCATGAGGAGATCGAGGTGGATACAGAGGTGGAGGACAGGGAAGAGGAGGATTTGGACGAGGAAGAGGGATAGTAGTATGCCATAACTTACAACAACCAAGACATTATGCAAGGGATTTTCCACTTCCACCTCTGATATGTATGTATTGTTGTGCAGCAGACCATGACACAAAAGACTGCCCAACACTCTTGGGAAAGATTCAGGCAAAAAGGAACCAGAACAACCAGAATGTCCAATGGATTTCTATAGAAGCCAGGGATGATAAAAAAAACATCAATATAGTTACTCGAGGAGGAGCCAAGATAGGAGCGGATGTTGCAAAACAAGATCCACATCAACACCAATGGGTCAAGAAGAATATTGAGCAATAGAAGCAGTTTGACGCACGAAAAGAAAAGGACACATTTAAGGAGGACAGAAAGGAGCATCTCAAGGAAAAAATTGCATCTACATCAGTTGCGCAGCAAACTCAGGATCCAACAATGTACGAAATGCCATCCTCAATGGATTACGCTAGTAAGGGACAACCTTTAGAACAAGTAATTACCATCAAGAATTTTCTGCAATCATGTGTAAAGTTATTGAATGATCCATTGTTTGTTAAGGTCTTACTGAATCTTATAAAAATGTGTAACACATGGGTAGAAGGAAAGTTAGAGCATAAAATAGTCAATCATCTCCATACAAGAAGAAGGACAAGTAGAGAATTTAGGATAAATGCCAACATTGGGGACTTCAACATGGGAGATATCATACTGGATTTAGACTCTGAAGTAAACATTTTTCCAAAGAATACATGGCATTGTATGGGAGAACCCACATTAGGATATTCACCTGTCTAGTTGAAACTATCAAATCAGCACAGGGTGTTACAAATTGGAAGACTTAAAGGGGCGACGGTAGATTTGGATGGAGTGTGCATCATGGCAGATTTTGAAGTAATAGAGATAGTAGATGGCACAACACCTTACCCAATATTACTTGGATTGGATTGGGCATTTGATAACCAGGTTGTGATCAACCTAAAGACAATGAAAATGAATTTTGAATCAAGTGAATATAAAGTTATTACACCATTGTATCCTTCATAAGAAGAAAGTTTTGTAGAGGCGACATGTTTGGATTTGGAAGAAATAAATCAGTTATACAGAAAAACTGTGCGAGAAGAATATTATGTCAACCCAACTGCAGATGGGGTACTCAGTTGGAGAAGAATTACACCGTTTTCTTCGAACTCATATACAGGTTTGGATAATTTGTAGAAGAGACTACATGAAGTCTCCATAAGGAGGTGCACAAGAATAGAGTGCGTAGTAAGATGGGTTGATACAAAGATAAGGGAACCTCCCAGTTTTTATGGGTAAACGACTTAGAGGAATTCTTGGAAAAATATGAGGAGGAAGTTTTGGAAAATTAGAGGCTCTTAGCCCCAGATATTGCACTTAAGGGAGCACCTTCCAGATGGTGGGGTGCACACAAAGAAAGAATTTAGGACCGGTATCAGTGTAAACGAATACTACACATTATATTTTGCGTAGAGAAGGGAAGCAATGCAATGCATAAGTATGATGGGAAAGGAACACCAGTTGAACACCTAGAGAAATGCAAAGCACAATGGAGGATGACACCTCTTGAGGAATGGACTCATCACTTCATTCATACATTGGAAGGGATCCCAGGGAACTGGTACATAGACCAGAAGATGCGTAGGGGAACTACATAATGGAAAATATTACAGCAGAATTTTGTAGTAACCTTCTCATTTGATCATGATAACCCCAACATTGATTCATCTCTAAAGTTGATAAGGGAAGTGATATTTGTTTATGAACCAGAGGTCAAAATTATAACAGAATATCAAAAACAGAACAAACAGATAGTCAAAGAGTTACTCTCATGTTATCATGTCGAAGAGGAAGCACCAGATGAAGATGATCTGTGCAACATACATATCATGGAGATTGAAGGAGATAGAGAGAGTTGGAAGGTCCATCTCTGGAGTTAGAGGCATTTTTTTCACCAGTCAAGGTAAAGAAAGTCGACATTGGGACATAAGAAAATCCTAAAATGGCAAGCATTGGAGACTATTGGGATGAGAAAACATTATAAAGGATAATAGAGTTACTGCGTGAATATAGTGACCTTTTTCTAGCAACCTTTACATAGATGGAAGATATAGCAAGTGATCTAGGTGAGATGAAGATACCCCTTAAAATAGATGCTAGACCTATCAGATAGAGACCTTACAGGTTGAATCCAATGTATAAGCAGAAATTGACTGAATGTTGGAAGTTGGCATCATAGAACCAGTAGAGGAATCTAAATGGATTAGTCCCATTGTAGTCTAGGAAAAGAAGAAAGGAGGGATAAGGAATTGTGTAGATTTGAGAAAACTCAATGATGGTTTCTTACATGATCCTTTCCCTGCCCCTTTTATAGATGAGGTCTTGGAGAATGTGAGAGGCCAGGAAGCATATTCATTCACAGATGGATTCTCAGGTTACCATTAGATCAAAATAGCTCTAGAGGGTAGGTGTAAGACTACCTTTGCTACAGAATGGGGATCCTACCAATATACAATCATTCCCTTTGGATTGAAGAATGCACCAGCTATCTTTTCAAGGGTGGCTATAGATTCTTTTAAGGATTTAATACATCAGTTTGTAGAAGTATATCTTGATGACTGGACTGTGTATAGTCTTTTGAAATATCATGTAGAAGTTTTAAGACTAATGTTGGAAATATGCATGCAATGTCAGATATCATTAAACATAAAGAAATGCATTTTGGCACACCTATTGAGATATTGTTGGGACATATATTGTGCAAACATGGTTTACCGGTTGACCCTACTAAGATTGTTGTCATTGTGAACCTACCACCACCAAAGTCAATGTGTCATTTAAGAGCCACACTGGGACATACATGCTACTATAGGAATTTTATAAAGGGGTATGCACATATTACTGCATCAATGGAAAAATTGTTGAAAAAGGACACATGATTTCAGTGGAATGAGGATTGTCAGCAAGGGTTGGATACTCTAAAGGAAAATATGGTGACAACACCTATATTAGCATTTCCAGATTGGGAAAAGACATTTCATGTGCATGTAGATGCATCATCAATAGCACTTCGATCAATTATTGCACATCCAAGAGCAAGGGACTGAGACCATCCTATAGCCTTTGCAAGTAGGAAGTTGTCAAAATCTGAGAAAAATTACAACACCACAAAAAGAGAAGGCCTAGCCATGGTATATGCACTTCAAAAATTCTGACATTATTTATTGGGCCGGCATTTTAAAATGTTCACAGATCATTCTTCCCTCAAATATTTAGTCAAAAATCCAGTGTTGGGTGGGGAGGATCTGTAGATGGTTGTTATTATTCGAAGAATTTGATTTTGAAGTAATAGTCAAACCAGGGAAGTTGAATGCAAGACATGATCACTTGTTAAGGATACCAATGGAGAAGAACCTACTAACTTGGAAGACAACTTCCATGATGCATAGTTATTTTCAGTACATGTAGCTGATGAATATTTCGCTGGTATCTTTGAATTCTTAAGTATAGGAGTTGCACCACATGAGTTTAGTACTGCGCAAAATAAAACTCTAGTAGTCGGATCTTGAGACTATCAAGTCATTGTAGGTCATTTATATAAGATGGGTGAAGACAACATTCTGAGAAGTTGTGTATTGGAACATGAACGGCCCAGGGTTTTAGCAAAAGCTCATGAAGGCATATGATCCAGGTGGATATTGGTGGCCACCCACCTATTCCAACTGGCTCCTCTTGACAGTTTTTAGTTCAACACATTCTTTTGTACTTCTTTGTAATTGTGGGTTCTACACTTTTGGGGTTGGCTAAAGCCCTACACATCTTCTAGGTGTATACCGGTGGCCTCCCACCTAATCCAACTGGCTTATTTTGTATGTTTTCATGTTAGCACATCTTTTTGTACTTCAAGGGTCGTTTTGGGGGCCTAAACAATTTTTTTTGGCTCACCACAATCAAACTATAGATGAATTCAAAGTTTGACAGCAGATTGTGTGGTTCTCTAAAATACCTTTCCAACGGGCTATCACGCACCTAAAACAGAGGTCGTATGAAAAAGTTACAACCCCGGGAAGTTTAGGTAACAACTTACCCATAGGGGCCCACATAAATTTTGGTGTTTCATCTCCTAGGGTTAGGTTTTTGGATGTCTAGGGTTTTGGCATTCATGATTAATGCTAAAAATTCCTATGGAACCTCATTGTAATCATTATGCTCAGACGGATGTGCGTAGCGGCCACATCTCTTCTCAAAGATAACTACCACCATTCGAGCAAGTGTTTTAGTTCTGCACTTTTACAGTTTCAACCTATCTCATTTATTCAATAGAAGATAGTGTTCACTTGATATCTGTGTTGTTCTTCATATCTCTGTGTTTATTGTATTAAGTCTCTTAATAAGTTCGTTCTGCTCCTAAATCTGAATCAGTAGTATTAGAGTGGTATGCTCTTTATTTATTTTTCTTCGTGCATGTCCCCGACAATATCTAGGTACAAGAAGTTGGGACTCGAACCAATTGAGTCGTTGCAAGATCAGTCATGTCGAGCATGACAACAACCCATGGGGGATTAAAAGAAAGACGATGGACCAAGATATCCTTTAAAAATGTTGCTCGAGGAAGCCCTTGCACGATAAAGGAATGAAATGGTGCACAACTTTGTGCAATTCCTTCGGCAGATTCCCATAGGAGAAGCATATTCATCATCAGCCATGCAACCCCCTTCAAGGTACAGGTAAATTTTGATATTCCATGATTTGAAGGACTGATAGATGAAGATGATGTAGATAAATGGTTGAATCTACTCGTAGGGTATTTTTCGGTCCACAGTTTTTCCGATAGGGAAAAGGTTACTTTTGCACTCCTCAAGGTCATCCCCCATGTTAAGGACTGGTGAGATACTTACTCTGATAAAAGGGACATAGAGGAATCTAAAATATTTTTGTTTTCCCCTATATGGGATTCCTTTTGGGATGCCATTAAAGAATAGTACTACCCTGTTGGAAGCTACAAGGACTAGTACACGAGATGGACCACCATGCGTCAATAAAGGGACCAAACAGTACCAAATTTCACCAATATTTTCCAAACCTTGTGAACCAAATTGGGTATCAAGGACTCTGAGCGACATCTGGTGCTCAAATACCACGGTTTTTTGCATAGATACATTCAAACAAAAATGGATTTTCTAAGCATTGCCTCATTGGGTACGGCTTATAGATATGCTTTCAAGATCAAGCAGAAATTTAAGCAGAAGAGGTGAGAGTTTGGATATGCAAACTCCTCACAGTCAAAGCAGGGCAAAGGAGGCCACAACCCACAGAGAAAGGGACAAAGAAAATATGGCCACTCTCACGACAACCAGTCCAACTTGCAACACAAGAAGGGCAATGAGAAGACAAATAAGGACACGGGAAAATTGTGTGAATACCATAAAATCCCTTAGCGCGACACTAAAGAATACCGCTCCAAGCAATCACTCGTGGTCGAGCTAAAGTATTATGATTCAGAGGTCAATTCTAACTCTAAATCAAATCCAGAAGGAGGGAAGTGATTTATCGATGCTAAACCCAGTCCCACTTTCACTACCACCAAATTCCATCCAAGTGAAGCAGAAGAACCAGAGGAAGGGGAACGCCTCTTTCACTCACAGATGTTTGTAAAGAGGGCTCTACTTCATTGCATTGTCGATAGTGGTAGTCATAAGAGCCTAATCTCAGCAGAGATCATCAAGCAATTGGACTTGCCGATGAAACCACACCCACATCCTTACACCATCAGTTGGCTTCGCCAAGGAAGAGATCTCCATGTCAGTCAATAGTGTTGTCTACCCTACGGCATCAAGCCTTTCAAAGACGAGGTATTGTGTGATATTTCTCCCCTTAAATTTTGTGATGTTCTTTTAGGACAACCATATTTGTGGAAGTTCCATGTTGTGTATTAGTCTAGACCCCACAATGTTATTATTACTTTGGGTAGACAATTGTACAGGATACCAGCGGTAGAGTCACTTACCGCTATTTCTTTAATCTCTACTAAGCAATGCAGTAAGGTCATTTCACAGACCGAGAAGTTCATCTTCTTTGTGATCCATGCTCATAGTAAGTAGGTCACCGCCACATCTGTTGCCTCTATATAGAGACTCTCTTTACAGTAGAATCAAGTGGATGGGATCATGGAAGAGTACAAAGACATCTTCTCTTCACCCACCAGGGTACCGGCGCACTGCCAAGTCAAGCATCCAATTGATCTAACCCCTGGTGCACCTCTTCCTAATGGACCAGTCTATCATCCCTCATTGATGGAAAACAATGAAATCAAGTGTCAGATCCAAGAGCTTCTTCAAAAGGGGAACATCAAACCCAACTCCTTCCCTTGTGGAAGTCCAATTGTACTGGTGTAGAAGAAGGACGGGACCTGGCAACTCTGCATTGATTACAAAGAATTAAAAAAAATCACAGTGGGGAACCAGTATCCAATTCCTAGGATTGATGACCTTATTGACCAACTCAAGGGGGAAAATTTATTCAGTAAGATTGACCTAAATTCTGGCTACCACCAAGTTCCCATTGAACCAACTAATGTATGGAAGACAACTTTCAAATCTAAATAAGGTCTCTTTGAATGGTTGGTCATGCCCTTTGGCTTCAAAAATGCACCAACCACTTTCATGAGGTTGATGGATGATGTATTGAGACCATTCACCAACTCTTTTGTGGTGCTATATTTGGATGACATCATCATCTTCAATAGAAATTGGGAGGATCACATGTGGTATATTCAACAGGTTTTTAGAACTCTGCGGCAGCACAAGCTATATGCCAACTTGGAAAAAATTTCCTTCGGCATAAAAAGGGTCCAATAATTGGGTTACATTGTTGATGAGCATGGCGTACATGTTGATCACTCTAAGATCCAATTCATCCATGACTGGCCAGCCCCAACCACACTAACTGAGCTTCAGAGCTTCTTGGCACTGGCCAACATCTACCGACAGTTCGTGTTGGGATTCTCCCATATTGCATGGGCCCTCAGCCACATGACCAAGGGCGGTGGCAGGGAAACTTTTGTGTGGGGGAAGGAACAACAAAAATCATTTGATGATATAAAGCATCGCTTGTGCTTAGCTTCAGTACTGTCCTTTCCCGATCTCCAACAATTGTTCAAGATTGAGATTGATGCATTTGATTATGTTGTAGGTGCAATTCTCACTCAGAACAATCATCTGGTGGCATACCATAGTGAGACACTCTCATAAACTGTCTGAAAATACCCCACCTATGACAAGGAAATGTATTCCATTGTACAAGCCTGTCGTCAATGGAAACATTACATTCTGGGAAAGGAGACGATCATCCACATTGTTCACAATCATGTGTAGTTCATACAAACACATGGGAAGTTGCAGAATGACCACCATCAGAAGTGGTCCACCTACCTGCAGCAGTTCCATCTCAACATCAAGTATAAGACAGGGAGAAAACATCATGTCGTTGACTGCCTCAATCGACCTCACGTGGTTGCACTCACCACTATGCTCGATTCCTATGGAAATGAGGCATCTGAGTGGCCCCAACTTTATCAGCAATATCCAAACTTCGCCACCACCTATCGGCTCTTGGGTAAAGGTGTGAATGTCATCGATTTTCACATTCAAGACGGACTGTTATTCCATATGGTCCATCTATGTGTTCCCGCAAGCGAGCGTGAAAAGTTGACTTGGGAATCCCACTACATTCAGATGGTAGGACATTTTGGCGTGGAGAAAATTGTGGTCGTTCTCTAGAAATATTTTTATTGGCCAAAAATTTGACAAGAGTTCAGCAAGTATATTAGATCTTGCACTTCCTGTGTCATTTCCAAGCCACCCATCAAGAAGCAAGGATTATACACCCCTCTTCCTACCTCCAAAAAGCCTTGGGATTCCATCTAGATGGATTATATGTTTGGCCTTTCATCCACCAAGCAAGGAAATGATAGTGCATGTGTGGTCGTTGATTGGTTTTCGAAGATGGACATCCTCATAGCCTAAAAGAAGAACATCACAACGGAAAATACTGCCAAGATCTTCAAACGAGTGTGGGTCCATTTTGGGATACCACAGACATCATCTCAGACCGGGACAACAAGTTCCTCAACATATTTTGGTCGAGTCTCTAGTCACTGTTGGACAACAAGCTCACTAAATTCACTGCTTTCCACCCCTAAACAGATGACCAAACATAGGTCATCAATCGGATGATTGTGCACATCCTGTGCATGCACAACTCTAAGAATCGACATACATGGGATGAAATTCTCCTTTATGTTCAACACAGTTACAACCAGGCTCTCCATAACTCCACTGGCCATATCCCATTTCAGGTGGGACTGGGATTCCAACCCTTGGGTCCCATTGATGTTGCACTACATTTTGAAACCACACAAACAAACTCTTCCCATGTTCAGTATGAGACCGACAAAGCCACCAGATTCATTGAGCGGATTCAACACATCCGCCAATAGGTCCATGAGATTTTTCATAAATCCAATGTAAGTACAAGCAACGCCATGATCAGCAAAGGGTATCGCACTAGTTTCAGGTTGGAGACAAGGTCTAGTTACATTTGCAGAAGGAGCGTCTTACAGGGCCCCATCGGAAGCTCTGCCCACTTCGCTATGGGCCTTACACCGTCACCAAGGCTATGGATAGCAATGATTTTGAGATCAAAGCTCCACCCTTCCTTGGCTTGCACCCGATGTTCAATGTGGACCTCCTTCGGCCATATTTTCCACCATTATTGGACACCTCAGAGATCGTAGAACAATTGAAATCAAAGATCTCAACCCTCACTGCATGGAACATGCATCCACTAATCAGATAGTGAACACAGGTCAAGGGCACTCGCCAGTAGAGGATCTAGCTTTATCAGGTTGGCAAGGCAGGGCAGCTCCTCCACCAAGGAAAGTGGCTCACCTGGGGCCAAATTCAGCAAAATTTTCCTCACTTGATGGGGGAACTCAACACAATGGACACCATTGCTTCTTAAGTGGGGAGAATTGATCCAGGTGGATATTGGTGGCTACCCGCCTATTCTAACTGGATCTTATTGACAGTTTTTAGTTCAACATGTTCTTCTGTACTTCTTTGTAATTGTGGGTCCTACACTTTCAGGGTTGTTTGAATCCCTACACATCTTCTAGGTGGTTACTGGTGGCCTCCCACCTAATCCACCTGGCTTATTTTGTATGTTTTCATGTTAGCACATCTTTTTGTACTTCCAAGGCCGTTTTGGGGGCCTAAACAAATTTTTTTGGCTCACCACAATCAAACTATAGATGAATTCAAAGTTTGACAGCAGATTTTGTGGTTCTCTAAAATACCTTTCCAACGGGCTATCACGCACCTAAAACGGAGGTCGTATGCAAAAGTTACAACCCCGGGAAGTTGAGGTAACAACTTACCCATGGGGGCCCACATAACTTTTGGTGTTTCATCTCCTAGGGTTAGGTTTTTGGATGTCTAGGGTTTTGGCATTCAGAATAATGTTAAAAAGGCCTCTAGAGCCTCATTGTAACCATTATTCTCAGACAGATGCACGTAACAGCCACATCTCTTCTAAGAGATTGCTACCACCATTTGATCAAGTGTTTCGGTTCTAAAGTTTTATAGTTTCATCATATTTCATTTATTCAATAGAAGATATTTTTCACTGGATATATGTGGTGTTCTTCATATCTCTGTGTTTATTGTATTCAATATGTTAATCAGTTCGTTCCGCTCCTAAATCCAGATCAACATAGCTAGAGGACACTATGTGGGAAAAGCTATCGCACAGAAGGTATGGCGAGCAGGTTTATGGTGCCCAACAGTTCATAAAGATGCCAAGGAATATTGTCAAAACTATGATGTCTGTCAGAGGGTTGGCAAACCCAATAGGATGGATGAGATGCCCCTAAGACCAAAAAAAACTATGCATGTATTTGAAAAATGGGAAATAGATTTTTTCGGAATTATTAATCCACCAACAAGAAGGTCAAGAGATATATATATCATTATTGTGACCGAATACTTAACCACATGGGCAGAAGTAGCACTAATCAAATATTGTAGCGCAGAGACAACAACACACTTCTTATTTGAGTAGGTGATCACAAGATTTGGATGTCCTAGGATTTTGATGAGTGACCAAATCACCCATTTTATTAATAATACCATCAAGGCTATGACTGAGGAGTTTTAATTCTATCACCAGAAGGGTAGACCATATCATCCTCAGGCAAATGGGACAGTAGAAGCTTTCAACTAGATTTTGGAAAATGCTTTGAATAATATCTGCAATGTTAACATGGATGATTGGGATTTGAAAATACCAACAGTATTATGGGCATACATGACCACATGCAAGAAGTTTACATGACAAACACCATTCACATTGGTGTATGGACAAGAAGAAGTGGTGCCATTTGAATTCCTGGTACCCAATCTGTGCATTGCAACAATTACCAATATGGATGAAAGAGATGTAGTACATGAGAGGTTAAGTCAACTGATGGAAATGGAATAAGATAGGATTCTGGTAGGATTTCACCAAAAGATACAGAAAGCAAGGGACAAAGTCTAGCATAAAAGACACATAAAAAAGAAGATATTTAAGGACGGGTACGTAGTTTTTCTCTATGATAGAAAATTTTTGCAACACCCTGGTAAGTTCATAATGCATTGGCTAGGGCCATATGAAGTAAATACTTTCACAGATGGAGGATTTGTGCAGCTAAGGGCCTTGGAAGAAACATAACTGAAAGGAATGGTGAATGGTAGTCGATTGAAATTGTACAGGGACAATCGACCTACTAACTCTTAGTAATTACAGCGTAATAAGAAAGTCATGTATATAGTGCACTATAGTAGATATTAGGAAAGAAAACTGATAAAAAGAAATAGAAAGGAGAAAAAAATAAGAAAAAGGAATACAAAAATACAAAAAGAGGCAGAAGTTGATTGAAGAGCAAGAAAGTGGAAAAAACAATTGTGTGCAACAACTATTGCGACAACATAGAAAGATAGTGTGCAATAAAAATTGGACTCGGTGCAAATGCACGGAAAAAGTGAAAAACAATTATGACCAGGTCTATAAAGGGCGGAAAGCACGGGTTAGCTCAACACTTAGTGATTTTTTTAGCACAAAGCAAGATAGAAGTGTGTGCTCTAGGTGTAATTGTGCGAAGAAGAGAGAAAGTGTCTAAACTGAATACAACATGACACCTCGAAGTTTGGCGCTCTAGGAAAATAGGTATGGGTTACTCAACAAGGCCAATGGAGGAAGGAAAGGATGGTAGAGACTGAGAACATTATCGATCTCGAAGATGTTACAACTTTAGAGACAGAGTCACTCAGATCAACAAGGGTTGAGGAGGAAACTTCGACAATGAAACAAGGGGAAGTATGGCAGAGCTCTGGGACTCAAAATGGTATTACAAACCCTAATCCTGAAATACCATCTAAACCCAATGAAATGAAGGGTCAGGAACAGGGCCATGACGAAGAGGCATTGTTGGTTGAGTAAATCACCAACCAACCAAAATTCGAGGGAGAAGAAGATGACACAGAAACAACAGAAGAAGACCAATCTAGCGTTAAGTAGAAAACCAAGGCGCAGGAAGTCGCAAAAATTACACTTCCCTACCTCCCGAACGCAATGGTGACTATGGAGGACATGGTTGGGAAAGTTCTTAAACTAAGGTACTCGGACCATGATGTGCGTGATGTAACCAAATTCCCAAATTTGGTTGAGGAATATTACTTGGAGAACACAGGGGAAATTGAACCCCTAGGAAAACCAATCATGGAGCCTGTGCATTGGATAATAGGGCTCTACAACTCTGGGATCATGAACCTCCTGGACATACCGCACTTCGTGCACAGTAAAAATTTTGGTCTTTGTGTCAAACAATATCTAGCCTGGGTACATGACCGAATTCCTTGGATGAATAGGCCAGTACAACTCGATGTGGCATTGATCGCAAAAATTACGGGATTACCCATAGTGGGTGCACAACCAGAGGAATACTTGGGAAACAAAGCATGCGAATGGTGACTGTGGAGGACATGGTTGGGAAAGTTCCTAAACTAAGGTACTCAGACCATGATGTGCGTGTTGCAACAAAATTACCAGATTTGGTTGAGGAATATTACTTGGAGAACACAGGGGAAATTGAACCCCTAGGAAAACCAATCATGGAGCCTGTGCATTGAATAACAGGGCTCTACAACTCTGGGATCATGAACTCCCTAGACATACCGCACTTCATGCGTAGTAAAAATGTTGGTCTTTGTGTCAAACAATTTCTAGCATGGGTACATGGCGGAATTCTTTGGATGAATAGGTCAGTACAGCTCGATGTGGCGTTGATCGCAAAAATTACGGGATTACCCATAGTGGGTGCACAACCAAAGGAATACTTGGGCAACAAAGCATGCGAGAAGGAGATCGCCAAGATATTCAAGGCATAGTTTGGTACCAGTAGAGGGAATAGGGGCATTGTGCTTAGATACATCAACAATGACGCAACAAGGTTCACCAACAAGCTCATGGCTTGCAAGCTATTGAGGAAGTGCAGAAACGAAGACGCTCCAATGGGAGTCATCGCAGTCATCGTGCATTGCGCGAAGGGGGTCATTTTCAGTTGGGCACCTTACCGCCTGAACCAATTCTTGATCGACTATATATATGCACAGGATAATGGAATTGAGTTCCATTATTCTTAGCTAATTATCCTCATAGTCTTGGACGGATGGCAGGAGCCAAAATTTTCCACTTTTCTAGATAGAAATGGGAAGTGCTACACAATGAGGTATGAATCCCTCTAGCATGCCAAGGACAGCAAAAATCAGTAGGAAAATAACACGACGTTCTCTATGCTTCTGGAAGAGATACAACAACACATAGTCAATGTGTGGAGCATTCTTGTGGAAGTGGTCTAGGAAGTTGAAGGGATATCCAGGTTTAAGGCATACATGAACTATATTTGGATCCATGCCATGAGGGATCCAAAGAAGGAATGGTTGGAGATGTATTATTGTGTCACGAGGGAAGAGATCAATTGGATAAATAAAGACTTTCCTGTGTAGTGGAAGGTTCTAGTAGCCAAACCAACAATGAAGCCAGTAACAAAGACATTAGTCAAACCCAAGGGGCAAGTCGAAGTAGGTCCCTCGACCAAGAAAAGTATCCCAGCTGCTAACACTAGGAAGGATGTGGCGCACACTCAGGCGTCTAGAAGCAGCACAGTGCCAAAGAGGACAAGGAGGAAAACAATGGTTCCTAGGGAATACATTTAGAAGGATGCCAAGAAGGGAGACACGTCTTAGACCGACGATGAGGGGGCATAGGTGACGATGAGTGGGGTGCAGCTCCCGCAAACAAAAAGAACCGCAACATAGGTGGAGGAGACACACAAAAATATGCAGTACACCAAGGAGGGCCCAATCATCACCTTGATAGAGGATGATGTTGAGTTTGTGGGGAACAAGGTCTAGGACAGGGGGGAAGATGTGGTTTGTGCTGTAGAAGCACAGAGAGAAGAGATCATGGCTAAACTCATAGAATTCCATGAAACTCTACAACAATTACAAATGCATACAATATCGCAGGCCACAATGCAGCAACCTAAAAAGACACAACAACCCCCTCGCATAAAGAAATAGATGATACAGTTCAAATAGTAGTGAAGGGCAAGGATACATTCATCGTCACACAGAAGATGGTCATAATTTATCAAGAGACTACACAGAAACCCATGGGGGACATTGACCACTTTGAGGTAGTCATGGTGTAGATATTGATGAAAGCATTATACAGACTCCAAGCTAGTATAATGCAAGAAGTACAATCCAGAGCCTGTGCAGATTCCACCAACTTGGAAGTTGGTAGGGGGGTCGCTGAAATGTTACAAATCACCCATGACCAGTTGCATTTGGAGAAGGAGGAGGAAAAATAGCACACTGACAAGCTAGAGTAGGGGATAACAGTGGTATACAATCACATTCCAGATAGCAAGCAAACACCGGATAGGAGCGCATATGAAAAGATAAAGATCATTGCGCAGAAAATTGAGGGATATAGGTGGGATATCGAAGATTTGAAAGAAAAACTTAATCTTGTGACTCATCCTGAGGTCCGAGAGAAAAGATAACAGAAAACGGCATTCCAGATAGATGAAATGGAAAAGGAATCCAAGGAAGTCGCAGAACTATTTGATAGAATTACGCAAACCACTTTGGAAGAATATCAAAAGGTCCAACAGTTGGACCAACAAGAGGAGAAAATTAATGTTTCCATGCAGGAATTGAAGCAGCGATAGAAAACCATGAGCATTATCGAAGGCTTGAAGGGTACACAGGAGATGAAGACCCTCCAGACAGAGTTAAATACTATGCAAATCAACAAGTAAGCAAGACAGGCCTAGTTGTAGCCCCTCCAGGAACAAGCAGCACATATAATTGTAGAGCTGGAGGAAGAGAAGAAAAGGATGGTGTAAGCACATTCCAAGAGTGCAACATTTCTACAATAACATATAATAACACAGATGGTCAAGGTGTTAGGAGATAAAGTTGTGCAAGTGAAAGAAAAAGGGAAGGAACTAGAAAAAAAGTTACACATCTTGGAGAAGGTTGTACAGGGAGCGTGCACCACCTGAGTGGCTTGGGACGAGCCACATGTCAGTGTTGGGGTCCTATTTGTGCAAGCCTATTTTGGGAAGAAGGATCTATTTTGGGAGAAAACCTAATTTTGAAGAAAAGATTTATTTTTGGAGCACGTGCCTTAGGAGGCAGAAAAGAAGCATCCAGAAAAAGAAGGAAAAGCAGCATGTAGGAGGAAAAGAAACATGGCACACATGTAGACAAGCCTAACTATGATAAGGTTAGGTTTTTTGAAAAATATTGTAACGGCTATATGTTCATATTATGGTAGCTTCGGGAGGTATCAACCTCTATTATGACCTTTGATGAGATTAGAATATTCCAGAAGGAAGCAATGAAATGAATGTAACCCTAGACGAGATGTCGACTAAAGCAAGATAATTATTATGAATTAATTAGTACCCAGAAGGAGAATTTAGACCAGGTAAGTCTTCCAGGAATACTATAAATACAGGGCACCAGTCTCTCATTTGATACATTCTCAGAATTGCAGAAGTCACTTGTGTGCACTGCAGTTTAGCAGTCTTGTGCGCAAGTTTTGGGGAAGGTGTTGCTCCAGTTTTGGGTTGGACTATCTGATCAGCTTTGGTTACTTTCTTTCTTGGTGCATTAGGCTTGATTGTCTATTGGATTTCTACCAGGATTCTTCTCAGTGTCAAGGTCAAGGTGCTCGAAGGGTGGCTTCAGCCTATGGTTGGGTGATAATAGTGATATTTTCAATGGTAAAACGAGCACATACTTTCATATTCTAACAAGTTATAGGCCCACACCAACTTAATTCAGTCTAAACACTAGAAGTAAACATAGCTATTAAGATATTGAGATCGTTGACGAACTGTCGCTAGGGTTACTAGCAGGAGTAGCTTCGAAGACACTTTCGCTAGGGTTACTAGCAGGAGCAGTTGTAGAAACCCTAAATCTCAAATCCGACACCTTGTGATGGAGCATCTCGCTCAAGGAGAATATATTCAGATGCACCCTAGTTCAATGAACCTTTTGGCTCTCTCAAAAGACAAAAATGTCAGAGTTGAAGTTTTGGATCAAGGCATGACCAGCTACCAGTCAACCGAAGACATGAGTGAAACGATCAGTCTTCTACACTACTCAACACCCATTGGAACGATTCAAGATGACATGTGGATAATTGATAGTGGAGCTTCTAGGAACATGACAGGAGATCAAGCCAGACTCTCAAACCTAAATGAGAAGAAGACATCGTACAAGGTAGATCTTGGAGACAAAAGCACTTACCCAGTCGAAGGATTTGGAAAAGCCTCTGTCAAGTTGAAATCGGGTAACAATGTTCACTTAAGCAATGTTTTATATGTACCTGGTTTAGAAAAGAATCTTGTATCCATATCTTGCCTAGAAGACAAAGGAAACATAATAGCTTTCGTGGATGGAAAAGTGTTATCATGGCATAAATACTCCAGCATAGAAAATGCTAGGGTTATTGGAAGTCGTGAAGGAAATCTGTATAGACTACTAGAACAAAATGAAGAAGCTCTCATACATGACGAAGTCAATCCTAATGAAATTTGGAATAGAAAGTATGCTCATATTAATTATCAAACATTACCTTTTCTCAGAAAGATGGTTGAAGGAATGTCAGAACTGCAGTCTACACATGAAGGAATATGCAAAGGTTGCGCTCTTGGAAAGAATATCAAGAAACCATTTCCAAGCAGCAGCAATAGATCTAAGGAGATCCTATATCTAATACACTCAGATGTTTGCGGTCTGATGTCAGTCAGATATCTAGGAGAATCTCTTTACTATGCAATCTTCATAGACGATTATTCAATAAAGACTTGGTTATACTTACTGAAGACAAAGGACGAAGTATTCGGCAAGTTTCAAGAATTCAAAGTAGAAATAGAAAACCTCACGAACAAGAAGATCAAGACATTAAGAATAGATAATGGAGGAGAATACACCTCGAAGTAATTTGTTGCATTCTACAAATCGGCAGGGATTAGGAGGGAGTTGTTTGTTCCTCATAATGCTCAACAAAATGGTGTAGCAGAAAGAAAGAACGGATCTATCGTAGAAATGGTAAAAGAACTATTAAATAATCAAGGTTTATCTATGTTCTTATGGGGAGAAGCAACCATGACAGCAATATACGTGCAAAACAGAAGTCCTCATCGCATATTGAAGGACATGACTCCAGAAGAAGCCTTCTCAGGTAAGAAACCTAATGTGGAAAACCTAAGAATATTTGGATGTCCTGTTTACTCTCACATTCCCAAGGATAAAAGAAATAAACTAGAACCCTCGGGAAAGAAGGGGATATTCGTGGGATATAGCGATTCATCCGAGGCTTATAGAATCTATATTCCAGAACAACATAAGATTGAAGTCAGCAGAGACGTGACATTCAATGAAAAGATGGATTTCAAGAAATCTATAGAAGAAACGATAGAAGAAGAAGAGAATGAAGAACCTACTGAAGAAAGAACAGAAAACCAAGATGACGAAAAAGAACAACCTGATCATCCTATGCAACCTTGTGATACCATTGATTCAGACAACATACCTAAGACCAGGAAACGACCAGCTTGGCTTGAAGCTACTTTACAAGACACAGAAAGACTTAAGGTTCCCGAAGGAACATTTAGAAAAAGTAAGAAGCCTAAAAGATACTCAAGCTATGCAGCGTATATGACGAAGCTTCTAGATGAAGAACCTACCACATTCGAAGAAGAAGTTCAAAAGGGACAATGGAAAGAAGCTATGACGAAAGAACACCAATCCATTATGAAAAATGATGTATGGGAAATCGTACCTAGACCTAAAGAAAAATCAGTGGAAACTTCAAAATGGGTATACAAGATCAAACATGCAGCAGATAGAAGCATGGATAAATACAAAACAAGATTCCTAGCTAGAGGGTTCTCCTAGAAGGAGGGAGAAGACTATGATGAAACATTTTCTCCAGTAGCTAGATATACTTCCATTAGATCTATCATATCTGTTGTCGCTTCCATGGGATGGAACTTACATCAGATGGATGTAAAGACAACTTTCCTCAATGGAGCAATCGAAGAAGAAGTATATATTGAACAACCTCAAGGGTTTGAGGTACATTCCAGAGACACTCATGTGTGCAGATTAAAGAAAGCTTTATATGGACTCAAGCAAGCTCCAATGGATTGGTATGCCAGAATGGATAGTTATCTAACGAGACATGGTTTCTCCAAGAGTCATGCAGATCCAAACCTTTACTACAAAGTCATGGACAATGCACTTGTGATTCTACTATTATATGTTGACGATCTATTCATAACAGGTGAAGAGTCTCTTATCATCCAATGAAAAAATGAACTAGCTTCCGAATTTGATATGAAATATCTAGGTCTCATGCATTATTACTTGGGACTAGAAGTATAGCAGAAGCGTGGTGAAGTATTCCTTGGTCAAGGAAAGTATGCAATAAAGATACTTCAGAAGTTTGGAATGATGGATTGAAAATCCATGGATACTCCTATGACTACGGATATAAGAAAAGTAAAAGATCCATATTATGATCCAGTAGATCCATCACTATATTGGCAGTGGATTGGGTCATTGATGTATTTGGTAAATACTCAACCAGACATTTGCTTTGTAGTGAATACACTAAGCCAGTTCCAGGTGGAACCTAAACATGAACATTGGATAGATGCAAAGCATTTCCTAAGATATATTTATGGGACAATAAACTATGGCTTAAGATATACCACATCCAGTGATATACAACTTCATGGATTTACAGATTCAGATTGGGCAGGAAGTGCAGAAGACATAAAGAGTACTTCAGGAATGTGTTTCATCTTGAGCTCCGCTATGATATCTTGGGGCAAAAGGAAATAAAAGTTTGTCACACTCAGCACAGCAGAAGTAGAATATATTGCAGCATGTGAAGCATGCACAGAAGCAGTATGGCTAAGGAAACTAATCTCCGATTTATTTGATCAGATTCTAGATTCGACCATAATACATTGTGATAATCAGAGTTGTATAAGATTATCATAACATCCAGTGTTTCATGAAAGGTTGAAACATATTGAGATCAAATATTATTTTATTAGAGATAAAGTCAAGGAAGGAGAAGTAAATCTCTAGTACATCCCCACAGATGAGCAGCAGATATCCTGACAAATCCTCTCTCCAGAATAAAGTTTTCATATTTCCGGGAAAAGATGGGGATCCTGGAAATAACTCCCTTAGTTGAAAGGGAAGAATAACTCTCCAGGTTGGGAGGGAGCACTGACATATTATTGAGAACATTCATTTTCAAGATTGAAAAATAGTCCATCTTGGGCAGATTCTTTCTTGTGTGGAAAGTGGATTTAGATTTCTGACGGACAGACATTTTCCAGTTCGTAAAATGGTCCAGATTGATGATGTACCATAGACAGTGACTTCCCATTGTGGTTAACAATGGGGAGTGGTCTAGGGAAATCTCTCTTCTTGAGGGTTACTCAAGAAGACTGGCCTGCCTCACCGGACAACGATTTCTCATTGTGGTTAACATGAGGAATGGATCATTTTGGAGGTTGGTATAGGACAGACTTTTCCTCTTGTGGTTAATAGGGGAAATGGTTTGGACAGTCATTCCTTAGGGTGGATTCATTCTCTCCAGGTTGCACTTTGTTTAGTGCCAGAGGAATGGCCCAGGATGGGGAATGGTCCAGGCTCAACAATCAGGGACAGGCATTCCTTAGGGAAGATTCATTCTCTCTAGGTTACACTTTGTTTAGTGTCGGAGGAATGGCCCAAGGTGAGGAATGGTCCAGGGCTTAGAAATCAGAACAATCATTCTTCCTTGTTTAAGAAGAATAAGCTAGATAGCCCATCATTGATGTTCTACTCTGAGGGAAGATATTCTTTCAAGATCTCACAGATGTGAGTGAAATATTGGCCCAGATGATTCAGTTTATTTTAACAATATTTTTTGTGCAGGTTGATATTAGATGATTGTTATGGAGACTGCATGTCTCCAGACAGTAGAGATATGCTAGTGTGGTGGATATGTTCCATTTTTTATGACTATGTGTCACGGTTTGACTAGTTGCATACTACCATGGATAAACACAGTTGTGTTCTATCAATTGATATTGTACCAGTTGTCATGGAGATTATCCAGTTGGATAATAATGGCGGTGCTCATGATACTACCACTGAATGGTCTGTTTGTGCTCAAGACCATTATCAGTTATACCTCCCTAGCTAGGAGGGAGTGTTGATATTATGGTAGCTTCGGGAGGTATGAACCTCTATTATAACCTTTGACGAGATTAGAATATTCTGGAAGGAAGCAAAGAAAAGAATGTAACCCTAGACGAGATGTCGGCTGAAGAAAGATAATTATTATGAATTAATTAGTACCCAGAAGGAGAAGTCATCCCAGGCAAGTCTGCCATGAATACTATAAATACAGGGCGACAATCTCTCATTTGATACATTCTCAGAATTGCAGAAGTCACCTGTGCGCTCTGTAGTTTGGCAGTCTTGTGTGCAAGTTCTAGGGAAGGTGTTGCGCCAGTTTTGGGTTGGACTATCTGATTAGCTTTGGTTACTTTCTTTCTTGGTGCATTAGCCTTGCTTGGTTATTGGATTGCTACCAGGATTCTTCTCACTGTCAAGGTCAAGGTGCTCGGAGGGTGGCTTTGGCCTATGGTTGGGTGATAATAGTGATATTGTCCATGGTAAAACGAGCACATCCTTTCATATTCTAACACTATAAGCCAATAGAGTAGTATAAATAAAGACCTAGGAGGTCTAGTTCAGGGTTGGTTGTTGATGTGGTTCAAAAGCTATTGATTATGGGGAGTTTTGTATGGTTATTGTGATAGAGTGGAATAAGCTAGAGTTTAGGGGTTAGGTCACAGACTGAAGAGCCTGGTGTGATCTAGTCAGCCTCCCAGAGGGTACTTACCCTCATTTTGATTGTAATCTTGAAGATGTAATGCACATAACGTAGATTTTGCAGCAGAAAAATAAAAGAGCAAAAAAACTAGGTATTTGTGGACATAGCCCCAGGAGGGGGTGAACCATGATAAAACACTATGTTCTATATGATTTTTAATGAATGATTTTATTTTTCTATTAATCATTATCTCAAGAATGAATGGTTAAAACTAGTTATAACAACATGCATGCATAGGTTTAAAGACGAATGAATCATAAAGGTAGATGAATGATTAATGATGAGGATGTATAAGGAAAAGGATCTAAATACCATACCCACTCATTCCTAGACTACAAACACCTGAGTATTGCGGTCCCCCATAAAGCTATCTCGGGTGAGACTGCGTTGTGCACTCTGTGCGCAACGTTTCCTTCTGGTTTACCAGGAAGGCCAATAGTTTTGAGGGTTTTGTTGGAAACCTATTGGATATCATAACCTAGGTCATCCCAAGTAACCAAAAACTATTAAATAAACATCGGTGCTTAAAGGAACATGACACACTGGTGTGTTCCATATAACCAATCACATTGTCTAGTTTCCAAACTAAAAAATTTAACAAAGCGGTGTGTCCTAGTGTATTAAATGCACATTTAATAATTATCATATCGGTGTGTCATACAAAACATCGTGTGACTAGTTTCATGCATATCACCGCACCGCTAAATACATATTTGGGCTCCAAGAATCATGGAGCATCGATGTGTTACATAGAACCAACTGCACTGCCTAACACAAAACATAAACAAAATGGCATAGTGATATGTTTTGTTGGATGCCCCATTCCCGGTGTGTTATATAACATAATGCACCACTAAAATATGTGTGAATTCTCCAATAGCCATGGAGCATTGGTGTGGTAGACCAATTGCACTGCATAGCAGTGCTTTGGTTCTGCTAGTGGTGCGTAGTTTCTATTATTGGTGCACCGGTTACTTTTACACATTTGTTTTGCAACTAAAAATTAATTTTAGTTTTTTATAAATACAAAATAGTTATATATGTGTGTTTTTTATAATTTCAATTTCTTTCATCTATCTATATACATATGTGCCTAAAAATATTTGTATGTGAATCAAATACGACGACGAAGAGAGTAACATTAGTGGTAGCAGTTGGTCGACACACACACCTTTGTAAGTGAGTGGGAGGCTTGAGAGAGGGAGAGGGAGAGGATCCCTCACCCTATTACGATTGGAGGCCCCCATTTTGGCTCTTGATATGCAAGCATTGTGCATGCATGTGGCTCGTAAGATGCATGTATGGCACATGGAAAAGTGTTTGCATGTGAGGATCCTTGCTAGTATCTTGTGGGATCTGATACCGTGTAGAGTTTCTGAGATACCTGCATAGAAGATCTAGCTAAAAATGAAGAATACACAAATTGCAATGGTGGATGAAGAGAGGAGACAAAAATTGGAGAAAATAATGAAAATAATTTCTATTATTTGTATTACACACTCACCTAGAATTGTTTTCCTAAGTTTGATAGTCCAATGTTGAGAATGCTTCCTTAGATGATAATATTCTCTCTAGCGAATATTCCCCTAAAATATAGGGCACTCCTCTTTATTTTAGAGTCATTTACACTCAGTTAGATTAGTGGAATTCACTCATTCATGGAAAACTCAGTTTTATCACCAATAGTTGCATGCATTTCTCTTACTTCCACATGTGTGACTCAATTAGTTGATGATTGCATGGATCAGTTAACTAGGACTAGGTGGAAATTCACTCCATTGTCTGTCAGTGAGTGTCTATATCTATCTAGATCACTACTATGGATCATTCGTTATTCATGTAACCTATATATATATATTGTAAATTATCCACTCTTTGTGTGTGGAATACAGATGATAGAAATTATTTTCATTCTTTCCTCCAATTTTTGTCTCCTCTCTTCATCCATCATTGCAAGTTGTGTATGCTTCATTGTTTGCTAGATATTCTGAGCAAGTATCTCAAAAACTCTACATGGTATCCAATCCCATAGGCCACTAACAATGATCATCACATGCAGACACTTTTGCATGCGCCATACATGCATCTCAGGAGCCAAAAAGTGGGTCGTGCACTTCAAATTCACTTCTAACACTTTATAATCATAATTTATAGAAACATATTGGATATTTGAATTCCTCTCAGAAAAATATCCAATTTAAAAAATATATATCCAAAACGGAGTCCAAGAAGTGAACTTATGAGAATTTTAAAATCAACAAATTTTCAACATTTTTACAGAAACGGCCATACGATTTTCAAAGTTTCATACAAAATATTCTTCATTACAAAAATATAAAGTGGATATGTGTGGACGTCTCACTAGTGCATATACTTCATCAGATCTGTGTAGACATCTACATCTTTAACAAAATCTTCAACGAGCACAAACTTGTACAGTTGTGAGGTCTTCAAGGAGTGAAGGACAGTTGCTTAGCAACTCCTTTTTGTTCCTTCTCATTTTTTTGTTTTTTCTTATGCATTGTACCTTGAGGGGGGGGTTTCCCATGAAGTTTTCCTTCTTTCCTCGTTTTTCAGTGTCTCATTCATATATGCATTGTATAATGGGTACCTAACATGGCCTTTGTTGTCGGGACCCATTCATTATGTACACCCTAGTAGTGTTCAGTGGTCATGTTAGAGATATTACACACTCACCTAGAATTATTTTCCTAAGTTTGATAGTCCAATGTTGAGAATGCTTCCTTATATGAGAATATTCTCTCTAGAGAATATCCCCCTACAATATAGGGTGCTCTTCTTTAGTTCAGAGTCAGTTACACTCAGTTATACTAGTGGACTTCATGCATGCATGGAAACCTTGGTTTTATCACCAACTGTTGCATGTGTTTCTCTCACTTCCACGTGTGTGACTCGGTTAATTGATGATTGCATAGATCAGTTAACTAGGACTAGGTGGCAATTCACTCCAGTGTCTATCAGTGAGTGTCTAGATCTCTCTAGATCACTACTATGGGGCATTAGTTTCTCATGTAGATTATATCTATTGTAAGTTATTCCCTCTTTGTGTGTGAAATACATATAATAGAAATTTGTTTCATTTTTTCTCGAATTTTTGTCTCCTCTCTTCGTCCACCATTGCAAGCTATGTATGCTTCATTGTTAGCTAGATATTATGTGCAAGTATCTCAGAAATTCTACAATTACACTGTAGACACATACCCTTTTGAGGAATGTTGACATCCTCAAGTTTTATGATGAGGCCACATCCCTCAAGGGGACTTTCCATTTTTACAGCAATTGATCTTTCGTTGGGATCATGATCAATAGGCATTTAGGTTCAGCCCTGATCTGTGGTATAATCCCACAGAGGAGGATATTTATTTTATCACTGGGTTATCTAATAGGAGGAAGGTTTTTCCACAGTTCCCTGATCTAGAGCCTCACATTGTAGGAGAGATCCAACTAGCATATGTGAAGAGATATGTCATGCCATGCATTGTTTTCTCTTAAAGTTTCCAGGTTGTTGGTGGTCAAATGCAGATAGATTCATTTGATGTAGAGGAGGTTAAGTACCCATCTCTTATTCTTTCAGCATTGTCACACTCTTCCCATGATGGGAAGTGCATTAGTTTCCTTTTGATATATTATATAGATAGTTTAGTGCAAAGGCCCCAATTGATTAGGTGGTCGGAGATTTACTTGAGATAGTTTTGTTTTGTGTTGGATCACTATTGTGTCATTTTTTATGGGAAGCTATTATTCCCATTCATGTCAGAGTTATTTACATTATTTTTTGAGAGGTTTCATGCCACTCGATCGAGATTACCCCGCTTTCCTCATAGTCCTATGATTGATGCATGTATGTGCATGTGGGGGAAGTTGTTTCTCGAAGTGGCCATGTACTTCGGTCAGTAGGGAGATATGTGATTATTTGGCTAGAGAGGAAAATCGTGTCCTCAATCTTGTATCGTACCCATATGAGGGGATGGATTAGAGAGGATGTCCACTCATCCTATTTACTAGATCCAAGCCAATAAATGAGAGAGGTACTATTATCATTATGTTTTGATAAATCTAGATTCATATTTTTATGTCTTGTTTAATGCATATGTAATTTATTGTAACATTTTGTCTCAATTATATGATTATTATTATCTACTGTTTTGAAGATATTGGAAAATATGTTGGGGATGAGCCTTACCAATAGGATGAAGAGATGAAGGAGGAAGGGAAATAGACTCCAATGCATAGACCTAGTTTTCCAAGCAGGCTAGATCGAAGAGTCCGGACAAAGATGACAAATTTCCTATGTTGTCTAATGGTTAGGCATCGAGTGGTACCTACACTGATTCAAGAGATATTACAGGTACCGAAGTTGTCTATGATATGGGTGACCCTACCTCATGACATGACCTCACTGATGCATCATATTTGTTATTCCCTCGACCACATCATGACGTTGACGGATGTTATGCCCTCAACCACATCATGATGTTGATTCCACTCCATCTAGCCCATCACGAGAGCGACTATATCCTCCCACCACTTAGTCATCCTCCACATGTCTCAGAATCCACCGATCCTTCTCCTTCTCCTCCACATGTGTCACCATCCACCGACCCTCCTCCTCCACTTGTGTCACCATCCATTGATCATTGTCCTTCTCCTCCACATGTTTTACCATCCATTGATCCTCTTGCTTCTCATCCACATGTGTCACCATCCACCGATCCTCCTCCATTTGTGTAACCATCCACCGATCCCCATCCTTCTCCTCTACATGTGTCGTTATCCACCGACCCTCCTCCTCCTCTTTCTCCTACTCCCCCACATGTGTCACAAGTTATTGATGTTGTGGAAACTATATTCACATTAGGTGTTGCACAACTTTATCCTAGTGGAGAGACAAATTAGAGTCTACTAATGTTTTCATTGCTTTTTGATATAGGTACTTATAGACCATCTACCTCTGATAGCAGAGGCACTGATTCCTTTGGCTCTGGTGGTGGACCTAACTAGTAGTGGTACTATTTGACATGTATATTGATGTTTTTATATTTGACTTGAGATGTAGATATGACATGTTTATTGATTTTGATGAGTATGTATATTTGACATGTATGTTGACATGTATATTGATAATGTATATTATGTTTTTCATATCATGTTGATGTTATTGGTGTTTGATTTATAAAATGTGTTATGAGTATGCTAATGATTAACATTATTAATTATTTGTTTGTTTTTAAATTAAATTTGAGATGTAGAACTCATTTAAATTTATAGTTGTCATATAATGTTTAACTTTACTTTTATGAAATTGTTTAATTCAGATTGTGATTGCAAAAACTTATAACCATTAATGTTATATAATGTTTAACTCTTCTTCAAGGTGAATTGGTTATTGTCCAGCAAGATACAATATGTTAGTTAAACATGTTTAGCAACAAAAATCCATAAATATGATTAATGAAATGATTGTGATTTGAATAATTATGTCTTTTTCATATATTGTAATATCATGATATAATTATTCACTAATAATAACAATCATGTAATAATAATGTTATTTTTAAAATGTTTATCATTCAAAGATACAAGACAAATTTATAATATAATTGTTTACTACAATCACAATCATTATATTTTATTATGTTTTATTTTTTCCAAAGATTTTATTAATTTGTATTATTCAATTGTTATAATATATTAAATTTATTTAATTAAATTTAAAATATCAAATATGAAGAATAATAATAAATTTTGATCCATACACTTTCAATGAAATTTTTTCACAACTTTTTACTCTATCACCAGCTTTAAGAATATTCTATTAAAAAAGTTTGTAAGTATTAGTAACTTTAAGAATCTTATGTACTAGACTAACATAACTCTTGTCACTATACAATGACGCTTCTGAGGCCGCCTAGGGTTAAGCTTCTGAAGAGTTTTTGTTGCAACAATGGCAGCCTCCGGAGGAGGGGAGCCATCGCCCCCTCCTTCAACTGGAGATTCCTTCCACAAGATACTTGCCGCCCAAGGCAAGAAGCTTCCTCCAGCTACCCCCCCAAGCTTCGTTAAGAAGCTCGACTCGATTTCGGAGATATAACTTCCCCCGACTCACCCCATGAGCGTAGCAGTCTCCCTTTCAGATCGTGGTCTGGTAGGGCAGTTCATGGAGCTCTGGTCGTCAGCCAGATCTACAGACAACTGGATCCAAAGAAATTGGCGCCCGTTGATCCAGAATATTGTAACCTGCTATGCAGTGGGAAGAGGATTCTTTATCTTCAAATTCATCTCAAAAGAATACAGAGATCTCATTTTTAGGAATGGACAGTATTTCATCGGAGCTCAAGGGCTTTACCTGAACAGCTCGACGCCAAGCTTTGACCCTGCGGTGGAAATACCCAAGGATGTCCCAATCTGAGTCAGACTCCCCAGTCTTCCAATCCATTTCTAGAACCCCACTTCGCTCCAGGTAATCGGAAATGGGCTTGGTCAATATATTGATAGGGTAGACCCCAAGGACCAATACTCCTGTGTGCGCATCTGCATGGAAGTGGACCTAGAGGTGGGTCTTCCAGAGGCAATCAAGTTAAAGGTTGGATACTGGCAGCACTACCAGAAGCTTGACTATGAAAAACTATCGTTCAAATGTAGGGGTTGCCATGACTACGGACACTTTCAGTGAAACTACCCCAAAATCCCAAACAAGGAGAAGGACAATGGAGAAGGTTGGCAACAACCCAGAAAAGGAAAAGCTTAAACCGGAGAAAAAGGACCAAGGAACAAAAAGACAAACCTTGCACAGACCAAGGAGCAAGGAATCTTGTTAGAAACAATGACAGAGAACAGTTTTGGAGAACTAGACCCAGGACATGTAGAGAAAACAGTAGGGGAAACTCCCCAGGAAGTTCCAATAGTCGAAGCGGCGCAAGGGAAGGCAACCCCAGAAGCCAGAGAGATGTTGATGCCTGAAAGGGAGGAAGAGCGAGGAAATACTGCCACAGGAAATAACAAAGGACCATACATGGAGGAAGGATGAGTCTCCTCAGATAGTGACAATGAGGGTGCAAGTGACACAATTGTCACCCCATAAAAAATAGGCAGAGGAAGGAAATCCAAGAAAGAAGAAAGAGAAAAGGAGACATATAAAGACATCTTGAGTGGATCACAACCAACAATCAGACAGTTGATCAATGTAAGACAGACAAGGAATCATTCCAGGGCCCCTCAAGGAGCCCATTCATCTCCCCCGGGTAAATCATTAAACTAACATCCTGAAACTGTAGGGGTTTCGGCAGCAAAATAAAAGAATAAGCACTTAAAGATATCATTAGAACTTCAAAGTCTGAAATCCTTCTAATCTAGGAGACCAAGATGGAAGAACAAGACTTCCTCAACACAACAAAAGCACTCTGGAAAATAAGCCATGGAATAGCAGAAAGCGCAAGAGGAGCCTCAGGAGGTATAGGAACCCTCTGGAACACTATGAAGTTTGACCTAATCAAATCTAAAACACGCACACATTGGATCTACACCAGCCTTCTACATAAAGAAACGAGTTGATTGGTAAGCATCTTCAATCTTTATGTGCCGATCCTTTTGGAGGAAAAAAGAATTTGTTGGGATACCCTAAAAGATTACCTGCTACTAAATGATCTAGATAATATCATTATTGGGGGGGACCTAAATGTGACCCTAGCTGTGACCGATAAAAAAAGGTGGCTCCATTGTGCGAGACCCAGCAAGAGAATGGGTAGAATATCATGTCAGATAGAGAGTTGGAGGATGTCAAACCAACTAAAAGAAAATACATGTGGTCAAACAAGAGGGTTGGACCGAGGCACATTGTAGCTAGGCTAGACAGGTTCTTACTCCAAAGCTCCTTTATGCTTCTGGGCCTCACTCCCTCCTCTTCTATCCTCTCGCACAGTGTGTTAGACCATAAACCAATCTTGTTAGAAGTTTCACATGACAAGAATCTCGGACCAATCCCCTTTAGATTTAGCCCAACCTGGCTCCATGATGAAGGCTTCCAGAACTTGGTTACCAAAATCTGGAATGAAACAATAAGAGGCTTAGCCTTCTTTGTTTGGGAAGAAAAACTCAGGAGACTAAAGGTAGCGCTAAAGTCTTGGGTGAAAACTCAATCAAGTCCAATTGTAATTCGCTAAGAAGCCCAAAAACAGCTAGAAAAGCATCAGTTTGAAATGCATGAATAGGAAATCACCCAAGAAACCTTACATCAAGAAGAGAAACTCCAAAGGAAATGGCATCAAGCCTGTAGAGAGGAGGAAAAATACTGGCAACAGAAATCTAGAAGCCTCTGGTTAGAAGCAGGAGATAAAAACACTAGCTACTTCCACAAACAAGTTGAGGTAAGAAAGCAGTTCAAGAAAGTCACGGAAATTCAGGTTCAAAATCAGACAATAACATACTTTGAAGGCATAAAAGAAGCTATGGCAGAGGCCTTTGAAAATCTCTACACATAAACTCAAAGGTCTGCAATAGATCCCAAAGCTTACCCGCTCTCTCTAGTCCCGACCCTATTTCAAGATGAAGTCAACGACAGTCTAACAAAGGTAGTCAATCAGCAAGATATAAAAGAGGCACTTGATCAAATGAACCCAGACAAAGCACCAGGGCCAGATGGCTTCACAGTCAAATTCTATCAAAACAACTGGGATATAAATCAGACCTTACAAAACTGATACGGAAATCTCAGATTTGCAGCAAGATAGGAGGAGGGACAAATTTGTCTTTCCTGGCTCTTATTTCGAAAGAAAGGGGAGCATTCAATTTTGGAAGGTTCTGGCCAATCTCCCTTTGCAACACAAGTTACAAAATCCTCACAAAAATAATAGCCAACATAATTAAAAAAAGTATCCCTGTAATCATCCCGGAAAATCAAGGTGGATTTGTAAAAGGCAAACATATAGTGGACAACATCATCCTAGTTCAAGAGGCCATGCACTCAAGCATTCAAAGAAAAGACAAAGTTATGATAATAAAGCTCGATCTTGCTAATGCGTTTGATAGAGTTAGGCATAACTTTCTGTTCAAGGTTATGGAAAAATTTTGTTTCGCCCAAGCCTTTATAAACTGGATAAAAGCTTGCATTGGTTCCCCTTGGATAGCCCCACTAGTGAACGGTCATGCAACTAAGTTTTTTCAAGCCTACTGAGGTCTTTGGCAAGGCTGCCACCTTTCTCCATTGCTTTATTCCATCCAAGCCTCAGTTCTCAACTTCCAATTGGATCATTGCCAGACGCATAACAACCTTCTTGGCCTGAGGATAGCCCCAGGGGTAAAAGACATCAATCATGACCAATTTGCGGATGTCACATTGCTGATGGGAGGAGCGAGTATGCAGACATCAAGAAAATTTAAAAAAGAGTTAGATGTATACACAGAAATCTCTGGCAGTGTTATAAGCCTGACTAAAAGCAAGATCTATGGATGGAACATTATGCCAAGGGAAATGCTAGATATTTCAAGAGTACTGGGATTGAAAAGTTGCGCCACCTAGGATGCTTTTGAATAACTGGGAGTCCCAATTTTCAAATCCAATCCAAAGGCTTCACATTGGACCTCGCTGATAGACAAGTTAAAAACAGAATAAACTCCTAGGGAGCAAGCTGGCTAAACCTTGCAGGTAAAGTGGTCCTCATCAAAGCAGTGCTAGCAAGCATTCCAATCTACCAAAGCTCCTTGTTACTGGCCCCTTTTACCATGATCCAGAAAATCGAAGCGCTACTCAGAAGATTCCTCTGAGAAGGAGGGAAGCAGATAGGGAGAAAATTGCCTCTAATAAGCTGGGGAAAAGTAACTAAGCCCTTCTTAGAAGGAGGTATCCTATTTAAAAACATCCATACTCAAAATTTAGCATTAGGTGCAAAGATTCTTTGGAACCTAATCACCAGGAAATCCTCCTAGAGTAAAAGAGCACTATGGAAGAAGTACTTTCGAGGCCCAAGGAAAAAATGCCTAGATCGCCCAGCATTGGTGGAGAAAGGATCCCCAATTTTCTCTCTGTGCCAGAAGGATTTGAAACACTTTAGACCTCACCTCACCTGGATACCAGGAAATGGTAAAGAAATCAATGTTTGGGAAGACTCAATCATGGGAGATCCACCGCTAGGCTTGAGGCAGGGTCTTGACCGGCTTAAAGAATGGATGAGAACTCAGAATTTAAACAGTATGTGGGACATCTCAACTTGGGGAAATGATGAGAAAAAAACTTGGCTAAGGTGGGAAATCGCTAACAGATCCCCAGAGTTTGAAGAGGAATGGAACACTCTGACGTACTATTTGCAAGGGAAATCCCCCCTAAAAGAAAGGAAAAAAGACAAGAGAGGATAGGGAGCAATTTTTGGAATTTACACTACCACAGCAGGGTATCAACACACAACAGTTTTCCTTCATGTCCTCCCAGACCCAGCAATTTGGAAAGTAATATGGCCTTCCAAGTCCATTCCAAAGATAGATATGCTTATTTGGACCATGGCACATAGAGGTATCCTAACTGGAGAATATCTAAGAAGAAGAGAATGGGAAGGCCCTCACAGATGTCCCCTCTGTTTTCAAGAAGACGAAACCACAGACCACCTGCTCCTAAGTTGCGTTTACTCCAAGGAAGTCTGGCAGTTGGCCCTGGGACTTTAGCCAAACACTCTCATTTTACCTCAAGAGGCCACCATCCTGCTCCAAAATTGGAATTCCCTTTGTCCCTTCCAGACAACAAAAAAGGGCCAAATCTCCACCCTATGGAGAACTCTCCCAAAATTCATTTTCTGTAATATTTGGCTCGAACGAAATAACAGGTTATTTAGGGAGACCAAAAGAAGCCCAGCTCAAGTTGCAACAAAGATAAAGGCCTATTTTGGAGAGAGAACCCCCTACTTCTGTAAAGCAAAGAACTCAAGGCCTTTAGAGACGGAAGAGGAACATTGGATTGAACACTTTAAACTCCAAGATAAACAACAGCAAGCAGGCAACAATTTACACCAGGAATCTTGGAAAATTAGAAAGGAGAAGCAGGATTTCGAAGAATGGAAGAGAAAGGAAAATAAGCATGTTTTGTTCTTTTACGGGGCCTCCAAAGGAAATCTAGGTTTGGCAGGTGGAGGATGGGTCCTGGTAAGCCCCACCGGACATCCGAAACTCAGATTTGCCTGGGGACTTGGAATAGAAACTAACAACAGAGCAGAAGCATTGGCCCTCTGGCAAGGGCTAAATCAAGCTATTAAACACAACATCCAAGATCTGGTGATAATAGGGGACTCTCGGTTAATAATCCAAGCCTTGATCCTTCGTAACAGAGTCAAAAATGAAAACTTCCAACACACAATAGAGAAAATCCAACTCCTCCTTGGAAATATTTGAACTTATCAGCTATACCACATCCTCCAAAGTATGAACTCATCAGCAGATGCAGAGGCCAACAAAGGAGCCCTCTCAAGCATTGGAACCTTACAAATAAATGGAACCATGACCAGATTGGAACTACCATGAGCCTGGGGAAAAGCGACCGGAAGATGACAGGGATGCGAGTTGGAAAAGGTAAAAGTCACATGGTCGAATGTAGAGGGGAGAATCCAAGGCAATCAATGACCAGACGAATGTCAGAAATGAGGGATTTATCCATCATTTGGTCGTTGAAACTCTAGGAAAATCCAACACTCCAACAAAACACCCATGCTTTTCAGATCGCGTGAATTGGTTGGGTGCAGCGAATCTAGAGGAAACTGCAGATAAAAGGAGAAGCAGGGAAGGGCCTTCTCATCCCTAGAGCATACGAAGGTTGGTAAAACAGCCACACGGATGCAGAGTGATCAGAGACAGGAGACGCTCGCGTAGTTTCAGCAACCCAGGAGAAGTAAGGAAGGCGATGGCGTCTAGTTCAGGAAGCAAACCCACGACTGAGGAAAGGCTGAAATCGTTGGAAGAGGACTTGCAGCGCCTCAAGAACATGTTGCACAATCAAGATGATTTTCTCGAGAACCTGGGCATTGATGCAAGAAGGCGACTGGAAATGCTCGAAGCAGACATCACCTCAACTAAATTCGGTCTTTCAGAAGAGCTGGAAAAACTACGCAAAGAACTCAAAGATCCAAAGCAAGAATTTGAAGATAGAGTCAGCAAATTGGAAGAGAAAATGGAACAACTAAACAAAGACTGGAAGCAGGAGAGGGACCTGTCCAAGAAGGGAGGTCCAAAGAAATTTGGCCAATAGTTCATAGGCCAGGAATGAGTCTCTGCAAATAACTCTACGAGGAAGGCGTTTTGTATAGAAGCCTTTGCATTTAGCGAATCTATTAGCTTTAAAAATCAATCATTAGGTAGGAGAGTATAGCCTCCTGGCCTTGTAACAGTTTAGTCAAGCATGGCTAGTTTCATATGTAACAACACCAGTGGCCTCGCCACTACTTTTCTATAATTAAAAATCCATTATCCATTATTGTCAAAAAAAAAAAAAAAAACTTTAAGAATCTTCTATTAAAAAAGTATGTAAGTATTAGTTGAATCTTGTATTAAAAAAGTATGTTAACTATCCTATTTCATGATTTTGTATTAAAATATATGTAAATATTAGATTTGGTTAATGAATGAAAACATTAATTTGAATAATTACTCCTATGAAGTGTTATTTTTTTCATTTATTTGAATGATAAAGTTACAATAATTGTTCATTAAATTTACAACAGTTATATTTAATAAAAAATAAAAATTATAATTAATTAATTTTAAATTATTAAATATGAAAATAAAATCATTAATAATAATGAATTTCAATCTTTCTTTTCTATCTTTGTCTTCCATGGTATAAATTTATATCCAAGCTCTCTAGGGTTGGATTATGGTAAGGAAAACTTTAGAGACTAAACTTCATGATTTGTCTTGTTTTCTTCTAAAAATAATTTGCTATTTTTTTTTAATTATTCACCCAAATTATATGGGATACAATTATTTCACTCTAAAAGTTGTCAATATTTTCTAAAAAATATACAAATACTTAGAAATTGGAATACTTTCACAAGAATATAGCCAAACATTTTATAATTAGTATTTTAAGAATATGTAAAATTGACAAATGTTTATATACTTTTAGATAAGTATGGTTCCTTAAAATATTCCATAATTGTGACTAGGCTCTAGAAAAATACTCTTTAGAATTTCCATTTCCTTCCTATATTGACACTTATTTCAAGGAGAATGTAAAAAGAATGATTAATGCAAGTTTATATGTTTAGAAATCTAAATGATGTAGTGGAATAGGTGAAGGTCATGATAGTTGCACCAGTTAAGGTTGGGAATGCCATCAAAGTTGGTAACACCAAGACCACAACTCTCATTCCAAAGCTCATAAATGTTGCAAGAAATTATTTTGTTGGAATTGTCCTTAGAAGATCCATAAAAGTAAGTATATATTTATTTTAATTTTAAAATTGTCAAACAATAAAAAATTTAAGGTTTGATTTTTTAATATCATCATTTTAAAAAATATATATTTTTTTTTAAATAAATATTTACTATTGCATTATATGAATACATCATCAACTTTGTGATATCTCAATTAATGTTTAGTAATTCAAAGGTTAACATAAACATATGTTAATACATTACAACACAAATTTTCTATAATAAACAATAAATATGACCAAAAAAATATATCAAAACCACATTTTATGCTTCTACTATTTAATGTATTTTCAATATGGTGGTCGTAAATGGTTGTTAACTTTTCATATCCAACATTATAAATTGAAGAAAAAAACATAATTGGCCAATTATAGATAACCATAATAAAATGACACATCCATAATATAAATGTCAAAAACAAACATTTACATATCACTCTTCATTGCCATGACCTTGATTATCTTGCTTTCTTGGCATTATAACAATGTTGTTCTCAAAAATATGTTTTGACCTCGGATCATGTCTCAGTACGAACCACTAATCCCCATCCAACACATATGGATAAAAAAACGCTTGGTTCCAGTGTTTCTAGAAAACATAAGGCTCCTTAGTTTCAACCCATAGTTTTTTAGAGTTAATACATATTATCCCACTATCACAATATTCCTTTACATTTCTCTCATTGAAAGTATCCCACCACTTGAAACTAAAAATAACACATTGAAAAGATGAGAAGTCCACTTGCATGATCTCTTGTATATTTCCAATGTAACCTAACTTCCCCTCTATTAGGTTTTGATCACGGTGGCTATCATGACTAGATTTGTCAAACTCGACCTACACTCCACAATCTTGTGTGATGTTTCCATCATCAACATTCTCAGTGTGAAAATGTTGTCCATATGCCCACATAGATGGAAGCAAATTCACCTTTTAAAATGTGAACAAAGGACAATGTCATATGTCTAATAACTTGAGCATTAATAAAAACATAATGAATGTTACAATTCAAATATACAATATTAGAAATTGAGCATGGTACTTAGAGAGGTTATTACAGAATTGTTGCACCCGATCCCTATGTTTAGTGCATCTAGGTCTTCTCCACGTGGGTCACGAATGGACATGACATATTTCTTTGTAATCTGGTCAACCACCCTTTTGTTGGGAAAGATTTTTGGCATATTTTCTTTTAAATGATCAAGATAATACATGCTTCTACCATTCAATCGTCTGGATTCTTTCCTATCATTGTCCCATTTCCTTCTTTTATCTTCATACAATGCGACCCATGGTTGCATTAACTTCGTATTGTAAAGAATGAATTTATTGATGGCATGAATTTCTAAAGTCACTGATGTATACAATAATTCAAAAAGAATAGTATGAAATAAAATATATATTATCAATTTCAATGTGAACAGTTTCTCTATACAAGTTTGAAAAAATATAAGTGACTTACTCTTTATCATGCACCTTTTTCCATTCGTTTGGAGTAACTCCTCTTCCCTTTTTCTCACATCCCATTGGTCATACCAAACCATTTTCCCTAGTGTGTCATCAATTTGCATGTTGTACTCACTGGCATAATAGAATGACTCATATACTATGTACCCTTCCGCCATAGATCCCTTTGGTTTTTCCCTTTGTTTAACAAACCCCTTCGATTTTTTCATGTACCTCTCTAAGAATAAAATCCAACGATATGAGAGAACCACAACTAATTCAACCTCATTAGGTAGGTGAATTAGAAGGACTTGCAAGTCCATAAAACTTGTGGGAACTTCCTTCTCAAACATACAAACAATCTCAACTATCTCTCAATGCCATTGTGGAATGCTAGCCATATGAATCTCCCTTGATGTGATCCAATGTACAAATGCATATAATTTCGATATGGAACATCGCAGGTCCTGGGAGAAGTCATGGTTCACACAACCATGCACGAGCAAAGGATAATGAAACTATAAAATAGACACACACATTGTTTATTTTCATAAAATTGTGAGTGCATAATGTATTTTTACCGACACTATAGAAGAAGAATCATGTATTCGACATACATACCCTTATAAGGCTAATATGGTCATGTTATTTCAACCCCAACAAAATTCCTTCTGCAGTGAAGCAATGTCATAGAGTCAACCCATATAAAGAAGGTGCCTTCACACCCAATATAACAACCTTCATTGTAGAAATACCATCTTTCTTCAAAATCCATGGAACATCACCTTCTTTAAAAGATCAAGAGGGACCAACCTCTCCTCTACTTTCTTCTCTTAGACAATGTCCCATTTTAGTATTTGAAGTGTTAAGATCTCTCCTAATAACCAATGTGTCACTTTTATTTGATGATATGTGCCTCCATAAATAAGATGAAACATTTTTTAATATATGCATGGGATCTAGTAAGTGGCCAATCTTAATATGCTCCCAATATGGAAGCTTATAAAATATAGATTTATTTTTCATCTCAATGGGAATTTTCTCAACATAGGTGTCAAAAATAAAGGATCATCAAACATAGGTTCCCCATTTGAATCAAACAATTTTTCCATTTCCTTCTCCTTCTCTATGTCATATGCCCTAATCCAATCTATTAGTGTCATTATTTCAAGTCTCGAGGTTCTCTCTAGTTTACCATTGAAAACATATGAAACTCTTCTATAAGGGTGTTCTTCTCAGAGGAATACCCTCGACCAGTTGTACACCAACTTTCATAGGTGGTTGGACCACCTAGCATTTATAGAAGTTCCACAACATTTACATACATGATACCCTTTTGTTACAAGACCTACTATGTTATTGTCTACAAATCACGTTAGTGTCAAAAATATAGTTTCATCAAATTAAATATTCCAAATAAAATTACAAATATAAACAAATCAATCAACATGCTTACTAGACAAAACTCCTAGTCCTCAATAATCGTGTATGGTGTATGCACATATGCTATACAACTTAAAATACCTCTCCATTGGGATGGGCCATGATACATCATAAACATGTATCCCTTCCCATAATTGTTTAAATTCATCAATCAACAGTTAGAGGTAGACATCCATTCTCTTCACTTGTCTTCTACTCGGGACTATAAGATACAACATAAGATTTCCATTCTTCACGAACAACCATGGGGGGATATTTTTATTGATCACTACCACTGGTCAAATGGAATAGTTGGTATTTTAGAGGGAATACAAGTTAACTCCATCCATGGATATGCTCAATCATAGGCTCCATACTTCATCCTTGAATTTATCGGGCCATGTATCCTCTATATGCTTCATGGCTATTGAATTCACTGAGATTCACATAACTCCTCGCTCACCTCTATGTGATGCATGTTGGAACAGGGATTCAATGCAGAGGATAACGGATCCAAGAAAAGTGGTGGTGTTGAAAGACATTGTAGCACTGAATAATGAATCACTCAATAAGAGCGAGATTACATCTCTCAATATGATCTAACAATATGGGATGTCAATAGACCGATCACTAAGATCATCTATAAAAAAGTTTTTTCATGGACCAAACTCAACAAATGCAGGTGAAGGCGATTGCACCTATCCATAAAACGTGGATCAGAAATCCATAAGTGGACATGGTGATTGGAGGGTTTAGTCAGATATCGACCCAAAGACTTGTTCAACCCATACATTCGACAAGGTGAGGTTACAAAAGAAACACATGTCCCAACACCTCCCCCCCCATAAACAGAGCTTGTAGGAAAATAAATTTCACAGCATGTCCTCCCTAAATTTGTGTTGAATACAAAAGTTGATCACAATATGGTACAACAACACTTTTGAGGAAGTCTGATCACCATCAACATAGATCAAGGCCAAATAGAATCCATCCATTGCAAACTGGTTGCAAAATATGTTGTTAAAATATGGTCCCAATTGGTCAATCAATGAGACAACAAGACAACATCAACCAGTCGATGAGATGACTAGACAAGAACGCACCAATAAAATCAGTCTTTGTTAATCCAATAGTAACTGTATTAGGTACAATGGTACAACAGTTGGGTTTACACATCAACAACTTCAATTACTCCCCCCTTAAACACAACTGAGGGATAAAAGTATCAACAACAAATCTTCGTCGAAACACACCAGTCGACGAACAATAGAGAGTCAAAACTCAGTCGACAAATGCACCATCAAAACACCTCTAGTCGACTATCAAATCGGGTCGATCATGTGGTCAACCACTACAAAGCATCAATAATGAAGAGGAGTGTTGTATGTGCATACAATCGACAAAACATAATGGTAGGAACTATTCAAACAGCTATTCAGATGCGCCCATGACCACTCATCAATCCAACCACAGTCAATCATGTTAGTTGGTACAGGTCCACGGTTCTATCTTTCATGTCTCTTCTGCAAAGATTGGGAAGCATGATTGTCATTTCTTCGATGGCGAGGATGACGATAAGGAACATAGTTCTATGTTGGTTGATCAAAAGATATGGGATTAGGTTCAAGTGTACTTTCAGGAGTATAACAACCGAATATATCAGTAGCAATGTCATCAACAATAATATCATCAATCTCTGGCATGGTAGGAACAACCATCTCATCAGTAGGTTCAATAGATTGCTCTGCTGGAAAATCAGTATGAACTCCACCTACAACGAACAAAACTTATTTGTTTGCAGCAAGGGTAGGTGTATGCAAGGAATCAACTGTAGCATCATATCCAAGACCTGTTCTTGGTGGAAACATCTCAGGCATAATAGGAGCAGCAATACCCTATCCATTCTTCCCAAGTCCTCCTTTGGTATATCCCATCCCATCTTGCTAAGAAGTCGGGATCCTATACATGTCATTTGTTTTTCAAAGTTGGGTGAAGAAACACAAGTATTAGTTTTAAAACATAAATCAAAACATCTGGCATACAAACAACAACAGGGGGTAGGTAAGAAACAGGTGATCTTGGAATCTCCACAACATTAGTATTCTTCTAACAAACAATTGGACTAGCAACAATGGTGGAAGAAGAAACAAGTGAGTCTGGCAGCTCAACAACAACAATATTATTCTAAGCTGATGTCTTAACATTAGTAGTCTGCAAGCTCTGAAGAGTCTCATACTTCTCAATCAACTGCAACAATGTGGCATCGTAATCTTATTTTAATTTGTGATATTCATCAAATAGTCGATTGTTATCTTCTTGAAGAGGAGAAACTTCTTCACGAAGCTCAGCAACAGAGGCCTTCAAGTGGGAAACCTCATGAATCAGTTGGGTATTTTCTTTCATCTACTGGATGACATATGTACTCAATGTTGTATGAGGAATATCTTTCACTTCTTCTTCAGAGTCTTCAATAAGGTCAAACTTCTCCTTAAATTCATCTATAAGAGTCTGAAAAAAGATAGCAGTAGTATTCCCCATGACAACAACTCTTATGGAATTCTCAGTCACAACAGTGAGGAACGCGTCTTGTGCAGATTTCAATTGATTTTTTAGTCCTTCATTCTTTGTCTTCAAGGAAACATTTTCACAAGAGAGGATTGTAACCTCTTTCATGATATCATCGACAAGATATGTTTTATCGCTAAAATCATGCACCAGATCTTGAAATATGGTTTCGATGGTTTGCTCTAGGTCAACAATTTTCCTATACTTTTCATCAAACTATTGCAGAAGGATGATTTGAAAAAGGGAAACCTCATATTCCAGTTGGGTATGGGTTGTCTTCAATTCACTACCCAGGCACTTATTCTCAGTCTGCAACTATGCAATGATATTTTGCAAGGCATTGACTTTTGCACAAACTCAGTTGTGAGATTCTTCCAAGGAAACAACCTTCTTCTCATGTTTCTCCTGTAGTTTCTGAAGCATCGGAGCTTCATCTTCATCCAACATGTCCATCGTCGATAGAGGACACGATCCAAGCACAAATCTGCAACAAAGGAAAATGGATGGGAAGGCGAAAAGAAATATGGTGAATTACACCAAGTTGGGTATATATCTGACCATCAAGTCAAGAGAGCCACCAATTCTCAGCATGCATGCAATACCAAGAGCCACGCATAAGACAGTCAATATTCATTCTTTAGTTCTCTTGAAGGTGATCTGTCTAGTCAAGTTGATGCAATGAGATGATAGGTCAATTATTCGGCACAAAGGCTAGATCATCCATGGGTCCAAGATCCAGTCGGGCAATCCAAGCCAACGAGTCAATGCACAATCAATCAAACCAAATCACGCTAGATCTAGGGCACCCGTGACCTTCTACCAAAAAAAAATATACAATGATAAATTGTACCATGGGTGTGCCTCTAATTAGCACTCAATCCAGCCATGCATTTGAGTCAAATAAGGTCGAGCAGACTTCAACAAATAATCCACTATAGCACAAAGGAATTGGATATGCAAACATGAGTTTCGCGTGTTGGAAGCTGGGTTGAGGTTGAATGGTGAGTACACACACCAGTCGTTCTGATCCCTTCACGATCAAGGATATATTGGTTCAATCCCTCCAACACATATGCACGTTATTGACTCGGTATGTCGATTCGAGGGAATCAAGAAGTCATCACTAGTTGAGGGTTCCGACTATGCTAAGTTCAAGTTGAGTCGACCAATGGATCGACTTCTAGTCATCCAAAAAAAATCCAGTGGAGTTGGATCCAAATTTGACCACAAACAAGAGGTCGAACCACCAATAGTTGGAAACTTCCTCATTCTGATGCACATAATCATGTCCTCATATCATGGCAAGGAAATAGAATATGCACCCAAAGACAAGTAAATCTCCTTCAACAAATTGGCCCGGTGGTTGGCACAAGAGAGAGGGAATTGTTATCGCACAAGTTGTAGGTTGGGAAATCCCGACCCAACCACTAAATGGTGACAACTAAGAGGCCACCTACCCATTGTCACCTTAGGTAGGTGTCCCCGTCACTTTAGAGGTGAGGTAGTCACCTCAAGGGGGGAATCTCAGTGACCCTAGGCTAAAAGGAATGAATATGGATGAATATGGATATGAAGTCCATATAAGTCAATTATAAATGGTATGAACATATTGGAATGAGGTCCTGAGAAGGTTCAAGGGTTTCCAAGTAGGTTGAGTGAACTTCCAAGTGTGAAATACCTGCCCGAGACACAAAAAAAACAAGCATATGTTGCAATATAATCAAGTGGACAAGCAAGTGAATCGTGTTGTCCCTAATAACAGCAGTCCGTAACTAATTTATATCAGCAAATAAATATATATAAATCAGCATAAAGTGAACATAATACTAGTTAACCAATGTCAAAGCAAAACTAACAATTGACTATGAATTATGAAGTACTTTGAGAGCAAGTAAGAGAGTTGTTATGAAATTATTTTCTGCAGTAAATTATCATACTTATGTCTGTAGCATTCAAAGTTGTACAACATCAAAATCAACCATCAAAATTTTCCCCAAATTAGCCTAAAAAGTTCACCCTAATTAGTAGATTATGTGAACAAAGTTTGGGGGGTTTCTTATGGTTAGTTTGTGAGATATTAGTGGTCCAGGGTTAGGGTTTTCTGCAGCCTTATGGCTTTAGGAAACAAGTTAGTGCAGCAAACATACTAATGGGAAAAATATGATGCCTCAATGAGGCAAGAGAGCCAAGGGATCCAAGAAAACTTTCCAAAAGAGATAGACTTATAATTCGCAAAAATCACGTTTCTCAAGGAAATAATTTTATATCTCCAATGCAATAATAAATTACTAGTTCTCTTAATAATTGGGTTAATGGGGTCATACAAATAAATATATTAGAGAAGCTACCTCCTTGGGGGTGTAAACCCTCTTACTCCCCAAGGAAAGTTTCTCTAGCTAGGGTTTAAGTTGAGAGGGTGTATTCCCTTATACTTCTCTTAGAAAACCCTTCTTTAACCAATAACATGAAGCATAAAATGATGAAGACTATGGTGGGGGTGTATGCCCTTATACTTCCCACCTAGCTCCTAGCACAATAACCTTGACTTGAAACAAATGATAGCATACAAGTAAATACCATACCAATTCAAGGGAAAATGTTAAGATAATCCACCACAATAGCAAGAGAGAAGACTTCCAAGCCTAGCGCATCACATCCATAAACCATTCACCAAAATATATCCATAAACAAGAGCATAAAAGACATAATTTTCCAAAGGTAGCAAAAATTTCAGACCAATGTCTTCTCACAAGAGGGAGAGTTATGTTAAAATGAGATCTTATGATCTCTTATTTATATAAAATGTCACCAAGGTGACTTGTCCACATATTTAGGGGTAAACAACCAGACTAGGGGTCAACAACCCTAATATTTCCCCCTTAACAAAGTAATATTAAACAATTCATTAAAAATTCACTTTTGCACATAAGAAAAACCCTAATTCATATGGATTTCACCCCTTTAGGGGACGTTCTGGCACAAAGAGGAGGTCATTGGTGATGGAGGAGAGTGGAGGGGCTTCCCAAAGCCATATATCAAGCAATAATACCATTTCCTTCATGATTCCTTCAAAAAATCCATGTTCCATTGCATGTCACCTCACCACCATGCCCTAACCCCCCTACGTGACGACATGCTAAAAAAAGAGAAGTTTTTCCTCTCCTAGGAAAAATGTTTGGCATGTGGGGGCTAGGCTACATCATCCAAGTCATCTCCAAGGCCTTTCAAGTTTGATCTTTCTCATCTGGCATGCGGACCCTTGGCATCCACTCATGGGCTTCAAGCCCCATGGAATCCCAAGCTAGGCTTGTTCTTCCAAAATTGTCCACCAACTAGGTCCTACAAAGACAAATAAGCACTCCCTCCAAGGATCTCAAGTCATAACATCATGATAAGTGAATCCAATCAATAAATGAGCCACCTAAGCATGTGCATCAAATATCAATATATCAAATAGTTAATCGCTCAAAGACATTATGTGGCTTGTCAAACTTGAATATGGGAGGGTTGACGAGGTGTTCTATTGGGTAGATATTTCCCTAGGCCAAGGAAAGTTTCCAAGAGATCCCTCTCTAAACCATGTAAAGTGGGTGAGGTGGTTGGGGTCAAGACTCAATGGGCATAGGGTTCATAACAGACAAGAGGTCGTAGTGTCTCATTCATGGGTGCCTTTGTAGAGGGTGTGTGGTACCTTCATTCGCAATGCATTTTTTCCATGCCCATTATTTTCTATTCTTTCATTATTTCATAATTTTAAGTAAAATTTCAAGGACACTGCCTTGGCATGGTGTCCAGATAATGGCAATGTCACCCATAAACACCTAGTGGAAATGAGAAGGATGGATCCTGATGAGACCCCCTTTCTCGCAGCCATGCAACTGAGAGCCAATACCCTGGCTTGGTGACCAGATGATGGTAATTTCATACCACTAGAGATTCATGGACATGATAGGATGGATCGTGTTGAGACATCCTATCCTTCAGCTAACCTTTTAATCGTTTTAATCATATTTCATTGTGGTTCCCCCTTTACTCAAAGATAAGTGTTCCATTGCTTTCTTGGGTGATCCTTGGGCAAAGCATCTAGAAGGTTATTACATAGGATTTTATATTTTACCAAACATCAATCCCTTTGGGCGTTCATCCCCTTCCTCCCATAAAATGAGGGACAACCCCTTCTTGTGTCAATACACCCTAAAATCCCAAGAGATATGGAAATAGAGGAGAATAGTGATGGAAAGTAGTAAGTATGTTCGGGAATGGTATGATGGCTCTTCAAGGGAGTTTCTCGTAGAAAACCCATCACCAAGGAAGACCACTTACTAGGGCACAATGTCAACCACCAAGGTGAAGTAGGGAAAAAGGAATAATTTCCAAGCATATATCATGAAATCTAGAGAAGTCTAAGATACAAAATACTAAAATGGTTTAAATATTGAAATTATGCTCACCATAATACTAACTTGTACCTCATGGAGCAAATCCCACTGCCTTTTTAAAGCCAGCTGATGTAGTGGATGTCATATGAAAATATGTGACCTTTGTGGTGGTGAGAAAGGTCTCCAACTATGAAAAATGGTATTGTTGGTCATGTATTCTCTCGGCACTCCATATCCACAACCTGAGGGCCTTGAGACATAATCTCCTTAGTTATCCACAAAATGGGGATACCATCTGGATCTTACTTGGGGACATGTGCTCACCGTAGAGTGCATGAGAACCACAACATCTCTTGGTAGATATGTGCCTGCCAAAAAATCAAACAAAGGGATCAGAGCATCTAGGGTGGTGTTATCACACTTCATCCATACACATATATAAATCCAAAATAAAACGCTAATCTAAGCAATAAAACTTAGACATTTTTTCAAAAATTTCTAAGATAAGCATGAAATTAATATGCAAGTAGAGAAAAATGAAAGTGAAATGCATCTGAACTAATATGATAAATCAAGATGCAAATGCAGGGAATCAAAATTACTTACCTACTTACATGGGGCCTTGGGGCCCTGGATATCAGGAGATATATGAAGTCAAGTGAATTCATACAACCAGTGTAACCAGTTGAGCATATCATCAAAGTATCTCCCCCTATGCTTGATCATGTGAAACAACAAAGATAAGTCCAACACAAAATTATCATGAGCATAAATGGATATATAATCAAAACAAAACTCAAGGAGATGGGTGGGAGGGAGGAAATCTTGTTGGAGAGATAAATTGTCAGCACGATCATCCTTCCTGAAAGTGTAGCCACGAGACTGGTCAATCCATCTCTGAAATGGGATATTATATGTAGACAAAGTCTCGTCTTCATTTGCGCAAAAAGACTCATTGATTTTCGAGGACTGAGAGTAAATGAGAGATCAGAAGAAAATTGCATGGCCTCTTGAAGAAGAGGGTAAGAGGTAAGGAACAATCTCGAGTGTAGAAAAACACCGCCTCTTCCCCTAGGAATCTTCATGAAAATCTCCAAGATGAAAATACTTTCACTTTGAAGAATGAACCTCTGATTTCTCTGGGGTGGCCACGTCTTGGTATTCCTCAAAATCTGAGCACAATGGTTGGAATTCCTCATAAAATAAATCTTCATCCTCAAGAGGGTATGTATCAAAGGATGACTGAAGATAACTCTGAGTATGTTGTGACAAGTCATCCTCGAATGGGCGAAACAAATTTGTAACCATATCATCACTAGGATACCAAACATATGAATCATGTACGCATGAGAACCACTCCTATGATGATGAAAAATCAACCCTCCCTTCCTGAGAGCCACTCTCATTGTCATAAATGGGATCTCTATCAATACTGAAGCAACTCACATCCCATCTATGTCTCCCAACCTGTATGAAATCATCAATGTGTATATCGACCATATCGGAGGGGTCTTGCACAAGATCATTTTTATCATCAAGGCTAATCTTTTCTTCATCTTCATGTGCAGGAGGAAGACAAGTTTGAATGACCTCATCCTCATCAAGCAGGAGCAAAGAAAATGATACCTCAACATGTTGCGCTTCATCAAGATTTGTTTTTCTCTTCATGGGCATGTTCCTCCATCACCTCTCCATCACATGAGGCTTGATTCTTAATGTAGAGTGCTTCATGTGTCCTTTTTCAAAAAGATTTGTTGCAGCCAAGGGTTCCTCCAACACCTCTTCATTTCCAAAGTCATGGAATAAGGTGTCATCAATTTCTTCAAAAGTATTATCACTTATCATGTTCTCTTCTTGATGTGTAGGATGAACAAAGGCATGGATGTATTCATCAAATGGAATGGTAGATATGAGCACTTATTCTTCATCAAATGTCTCTTCCGGATTTTCTTCATCAAGATATTCTTCAAAATTGTTTTCATGAGTATGTTCTTCGAGCACTTATTCATATATTGTCTCATCATTGATTGAAAAACCTTCTCTGTAGATAATGTGTTTGAGCTCTTGAAAAGCATCTTCCAAACTCTGAGTAGTTGGTCGGTAATGCCTGAGAAATTCTTCAATGACATTTGTAGAACAAGGGATACTCTTCGAATCACATGAGTGTGAAAACCAATCCTTTTAACTTGATTCCAGTGAAGATACAAAAATTTCCATTAGCACATCTAAGATTGAAACATACTTCATATAATTGATAATATGGATGACTACTAGAGCTGGATCACCGTCAAATTTGGTGCAAATTACCCTCCATTCTGTTGGAAAATGGTTTGGATATCCAGGAATATCTTGAACATCAAAGGAGGGATAAACCTTATGCAAATCCCATGGTAAGTCCTGTGAGGCCATGGTTCCATTACTTAATGTAATACCTCAAAGGAGTCACCAGATGAGCTCAAGGCTCACCAAAGGATGGAAAAGGATAAGGAAAAAGTGGGTTATGGGAAGGTGGATTTGCCAGAGGATCTTCAAAATGAGCTCATCAAGAAGGGTGGAAAGGAAATGTCCCTTGGGCGGAGTCGCTAGGAAAGATAAGGGAAAGGCTTTGGGATGGATTTCCAAAGTGTCGTTAGGTTTCCAAAGAGGATTCAAAATCCTCCTTGACAATGGTGCCAAAATGTTATCACACAAGTTTTAGGTTGGGAAAATCCCGACCCAACCACTAAATGGTGACAAATAAGAGGTCACCTACCCATTGTCACCTTAGGCAGGTGTCCCCGTCACTTTAGAGGTGAGGTTTTCACCTCAAGGGGGGAATCACATTGACCCTAGGGGGAAAGCGATGAAAATGGATGAAGATGGAGATAAAGTCCCTACAAGTCAATTCTAATTTCCAAGTAGGTTGAGTGACCCGCCAAGTGTGAAATACCTGCCCAAGACATAAGAAAAACAAGAATATGTTGCAATATAATCAAGTGGACAAGAAAGTGAATATTACTATCCCTAATAACAACAGTTAGTAACTAATGTATATCAGAAAATAAAGATATCTAAATCATCACAAAGTGAACATAAGACTAGTTAACCAATGTCAAAGAAAAACTAGCAATTGACTATGAATTATGAAGTACTTTGAGAGCAAGTAAGAGGGATGTTATGAAATGATTTTCTGAAGTAAATTATCAGACTTATGGCTGTAGAATTCAAAGGTGTGCAACATCAAAATAAACCATCAAAATGTGCCCCAAATTAGCCTAAAACGTGCACCCTAATTAGTAGATTATGTGAGCAAAGTTTGGGGGGTTTCTTAGGGTTAGTTTGTGAGATATTAGTGTTCTATAGTTATCGTTTTCTACAACCTTATGGTTGTAGGAGACAAGTTAGTACAGAAAACAAACTATTGGGAGAAAGAGGATGCCTCAATGAGGCAAGAGAGCCAAGGGATCCAAGAAAACTTTCCAAAAGAGATAGACTTATAATTCGCAAAAATCACATTTCCCAAGGAAATAATTTTATATCTCCAATGCAATAATAAATGACTAGTGCTCTTAATAATTGGGTTAATGGGGTCATGCAAAGAAATATCTTAGATAAGCTACCTCATTGGGGGTGTAAACCCTCTTACTCCCCAAGGAAAGTTTTTGTAGCTATGGTTTAAGCTAAGAGGGTGTATGCCCTTATACTTCTCTTATCAAACCCTTGTTTAACCAATAATATGAAGCATAAAATGATGAAGACTATGGTGGGGGTGTATGCCTTTATACTTCCCACCTATCTCCTAACACAATAACCTTGACTTGAAACAAATGATAGCATAGAAGTAAAGACTATACCAATTCAAGGGAAAATGCTAAGATAATCCACCACGATAGCAAGAGAGAATCCTTCCAAGGCTAGTGCATCACATCCATCAACCAATCACCAAAATATAGCCATAAACAAGCGTATAAAAGACATAATTTTTCAAAGGTAGCGAAAATTTCCAACCAATGTCTTCTCACAAGAGGGAGAGTTATGTTAAAATGAGATCTTATGATCTCTTATTTATACAAAATGTCACCAAGGTGACTTGTCCACATATTTAGGGTTAAACCACAAGACTAGGGGTCAACAACCCTAATATTGACTCCTTAACAAAGTAATATTAAACAATTCATTAAAAATTCACTTTTGCACATAAGAAAAACTCTAATTCATATGGATGTCACCCCTTTAGGGGACGTTTTGGCACAAAGAGGAGGTTGTTGGTGATGGAGGAGAGTGGAGGGGCTTCCCAAAGCCATATATCAAGCAATAAGACCATTTCCTTCATGATTCCTTCAAAAATTCCATGTGGCATTGCATGTCACCTCACCACCATGCCCTAACCCCCTAGGTGATATCATGATAAAAAAGGAGACATATTGTCTCTCCTATGAACAATGTTTGGCATGTGGGGGCTAGGCTACATTGTCCAAGTCATCTCCAAGGCCTTTCAAGTTTGATCTTTCTCATCCGGCATGCATGCCCTTGGAATCCACTTGTGGGCTTCAAGCCCCATAAAATCCCAAGCTAGGCTTGTTCTTCCAAAATTGTCCACCAACTAAATATTGCAAAGACAAATAAGCACGCCCTCCGAGGATCTCAAGTCATAACATCATGATAAGTGAATCCAATCAATAAATGAGCCACCTAAGCATGTGCATCAAATATCACTACATCAAACAGTTAATTTCTCAAAGACATTACGTGACTTATCAAACTTGAATATGGGAGGGTTGACGAGGTGTCCTATTGGGTAGATCTTTCCCCAGGTCAAGGAAAGTTTCCAAGATTTCCCTCTCTAACCCATGTAAAGTGGGTGAGGTGGTTGGGGTCAAGACTCAATGGGCATAGGGGTCATGACAGACAAGAGTTCGTAGTGTCTCATTCATGCGTGCCTTTGTAGAGGGTGTGTGGTACCTTCGTTCGCAATTCATTTTTTCCAAGCCCATTATTTTCCATTCTTTCATAATTTTAAGGAAAGTTTGAAGGCCATTGCCTTGGCGTGGTGTCCAGATAATGGCAACGCCACCCACAAAAACCTATTGGAAATGAGAAGGTCAGCTCATGATGAGACCCCCTTTCTCTCAGTCATGCAACTGAGAGCCATTACCCTGGCTTGGTGACCAAATGATGGTAATTTCATACCACTAGATATTCATGCATGTGATAGGTCAGCTAGTGATGAGACCTTGTATCCTTCAACTAACCTTTTAAGCATTTTAATCATATTTCATTGTGGGTGCCCCTTTACTCAAAGATAAGTGTTTCATTTCTTTCTTGGGTGATCCTTGGGTGAAACATATAGAAGGTTCATACATAGGCTTTTATCTTTTACCCAACATTAGTCCCTATGGGCCTTTATCCCCTTCTTCCCATAGAATAAGGGACAACCCCTTCTTGGGTCAGTACACCCTAAAATCCCAAGAGATAAGGAAATGGGGGGGAACAATAATGGAAAGTGGTAAGTATGTTCGAGAATGGTACGATGGCTCTTCAAGGGAGTTCCTAATAGAAAACCCATCCCCAAGGAAGACCACTTACTAGGGCACAATGTCAACCACCGAGGTGAAGCGGGGGAAAATGCGTAATGTCCAAGATATATCATGAAATCTAGAGCAATCTAAGATACAACATACTCAAATGGCTTAAATATTGAAATGATTCTCACCATAATATTGACTTGTACCTCATGGAGCAAGGCCCACTGCCTTTTGGAATCCAGCTGATGTGGTGGATTCCATATGAAAATATGTGACCTTTGTGGTGGTGAGAAAGGTTTCCAACTGTGGAAAAGGGTATTGTTGGTCATGTAGTCTCTTGGCACTCCATATATGAAACCTGAGGGCCTCGAGACATAATATCCTTAGTTATCCACAAAATGGGGATAACAAGAATCATTTATCTAGTACCAAGTCGATGTTAAGGGAAGATGATAATGGGCATCCAAATAGACAAACAAACTCCAATTGAACAATCCAACCATTAAGCAACAAAACTCAAGAAACCCTAGCCATCACCATCAGATAAATCACGAAAAGAATTATGGACAGTAAAAATAAAATCCATATGGGTGGATTTTCAAATTTTTGATAACCCATGAAATGATCAAACGACTTCACCATTGTCTTGTTTGAATTTGAGTCTTTTCTCTAATCCAAAGATCAGGAAACCAATAGCTCTGATACCATGTTGGAACAAGGATTGAATGCAGAGGACAAAAAATATGAGAGAAGCAGTGGTGTCAAAAGACATTGTAGCACTGAAGCATGAATCACTTAATGAGAGCGAGAATAGATCTCCCGAGATGATTTAAAAATATGAGATGATAATAGACCGATCACTAAGATCGTCTACAAATAGGTTTGTTCATGGACCAAACTCAACAAACTCGGGTGAAGGTGGTTGCACCTATCCATAAAACATGGATCGTGAATTCATAAGTGGACATGGTCAACCAAGGGTTTAGTCAGTTGTCGACCTAAAGACTTGGTCGACCCATAGATCCAACAAGATGAGGTTATGAAGAAACCACATGTTCCAACAATGCATGTTACCCTTTCAACACGGATAATTGTTTTCAACAAAATATCCTTTGAATCCTTGGAATTATAGGCATGTGCGTCAATATATTATGAGGATGACCATGTGCCTTACCTTTTTTTATTTATTTCTAGTACCTATCATGATCACATTTTGGACATATCTATTTGTACGCATATTCAACTATGTATAAAATATTATCATTTGGACATGGGAGGTATGATATGTACTCAACACCCAACATTTTCTTTGCCTCTGCACAGTTATCAGGCAAGAAATTATCTCTCGGAAGTACATTATCTTTTATTAACTTGTAATGAGTGGGAAATATAAATGTACATTGTCATTAAGCATGCATAAAATCAACCATTTTATTCCATCATTGTGTAACAAGATTCCTTAAAAAATTAGGGGACTTAATGGTTGTTTACCTCAAAATCTCCAAGAAACATGCGTCTGACATACCATACATTGCTTTCAAGTTGTATAGTAATATTTTTGTCCCTAGTTGGGTAGACCTTAACCCCCCAAAGAGAGGGGTTGTGGAAATATATTTTAGGATTTTGAATAAGGTATTGATGACATCAATGTTATCCCCCAGTTCATTTTGTTGGAATGAATGTAACAACATTCCCTCCATGGGTTGGGTATCTCATAAGGAATCATCCATACCAACCTCTATATCATTTCATTCATCCCCAACATATTAAGAACTAGTTTTATTGTAGATATTTTGAATTGGTGACTCAGGACGTTGTGGGAATTGAATAGGTGGTTGATTCAACCATGCTATGTATGCTTTCTCTTCGATATGTTCTCATTTAATAGAAAGATCATCACTTGACATTGTAGTGGGGTGTAATGGTAGATGACAGACAAGTCGTGTAACACCCATGTTTCCCCCAACTTGTAATTATTCATGTTAATGATTTTCATGCCATGGCATGCAAACAATGTAAATGTATTATTGTAACTACCAACTAGCTAATTGTGTGGTGAATCCTTGAGTACTGGCCACACTACTACCAAGGGAAAGAATGGGAAACCTAGAGAGGGTTTCGTTATGCTAAGATGAATCAATGCCCCTTTGCTGAAATAATTGAATTGGAAATAACAAATTATTTCCCTTAGCTCCAATCTCAAGGAAAATCATTTAATGAGGGAAGATTGGTGGTTGAGAAACCAACCACCCTCAATGAATGAGAGTATGGAGGTATGATTGGTATAGAAGTAAGTGTCATCCAGAGAATAGTAGGAAGGGGGGCAGGCATAGGTTCCCATGATTGACCCACGGGTGCCTTCTAACATAAGGAAGGGGGACAGGCTGAGAACCTTCCCAGGCGATTGCATGCAACGAACGTAGGAAGGGGTAGGAGGGAGAGGAAGAAATCGGTCACAAGATAGGTTTGAGAACCCAAGAACCCATCTTGAGTTGAGATGGTCATGAGCTTGATGGTGGAAAAGCATGTGAAAAACTTCAAAGAAGCTCACGCTAGGAGAGGTGAGCATAGAGAATTCCTTTGTCATATCATGGCTTGGCACATGGGTGGTTTGTTGCCAAAGTGATTGAGCACGTAGAGCCTATGGTAGGGTGGAAAGGTGTGCACCCACAATCAGTTGGTTGGCTATAATATATAACAGATAAGTATCTTCCACCCTGTGTAAATTATTTGAAAGAAAAGGAATCATGCTTGTGATGGTATGGTAAGTGTATACGTGTTTTATGGCTTGTGTAACGTCCTTTGGAAAGTTATTACACTGGTAGAATAATGTATCTGTATAAAATTGTACATGTAGTGCATATCTGAACAGGGAAGTCCTGCCTTTTACTTGCAGGATTAATGAATTGTACAACGGTTTCCTCTTATGAATGAAAGTGTATGTTCATGCCTCCTGTGTATGCAGTAGAGAGTTTGTTGTGGTGTGTTGTCTAGGAAAAGATAGGCAGGCAGATTAGCTAAGAGACCCATAATAGGTATGAGAGGAAGAAGTACTTTGACCTTCCTCCTAGAAGGGATGAAACTGTCACCATAATTGTGGTTTGAGATAGGTCTCTTTGTAATGTGGGTAGCCTTAATCTATGGTGAAACCATTATCCTGGTGTCGGCATCATGCAAAAGAAAAACTCTAACCTCACCTAAATGGAAAAGAAAGAATGGCATAGCGGTTTTGGGGCAAGGTGAGTATTCAAGAAGGTCTGGTAAACCTGAAGAAGGGGCCTTGAAGAGTCCCTAGAAAGGATAATTCCAAGATCAAACTATTAATTGAATGAAGAACCCTTAAAATTTTACTAGGACCTGATTTTGGACTGATAACCTAGAGAAATTCAATGTTTTAAGCTTAAAGTAATCACATCCATTCATTCGACAACACGAATATATCTTGGCCCTCCCTCGGAGCAGGTTATGGTTCCAGGAGATGAGGTATCATGAGCCAACCAGGACCATTGATCTATTGAGGAGTGACTCTGAGAGATAATTGAGACCATTGGAACTCCCTGTGGTGAGCAACATCGTAGTTAGATGATTAGAGTACCCTTAGTTTAGGTACTACGATGGGGATATTTTTGAGGGATATTCTGGATTGTTGGATCCTTTATGGAGATCTCATAGGGGAATTCCAATCAGAGTATTCCTGGAGACCCGGAGTGGAGGCACTCTGATGAGGAAATTCCGACAGACGATATGGGTTGTTGATTGACGACGACGCGAGAATCAATCCTAGTCGTCAATTCATTGCGGGCCCTACCAATTCTCTTAGTGAATATTGACAAAGGGGAGTGACATCAGGGTGACAGAGGGGCTAGCATGGTGGTTAGTGTGTTATGGGTAGGAAAATTTGTTGCACCTGTTTAGACAAGATGAGTGCATCAAGAGTGGCGTGTATGCCACATCAAGTCCATGTGTCAAACGATGGTTATGCCATGTGTCAGGGTACCTTGGCCTATTGAGAGAGTGGTCATGACATGATATGAGTGCCACATGTCTCACCTGTGTGATATATTTTGTGTCCCTTAGGTTGACACGTGGTGATATTTGATTGGCTTATGGGCCGAGTGTGGCATAGGTGGGTGAGAAGGGCCTTAAAAACTCCGCTTGAACATTAATCATTAGATCTAAGCATCAAAATATCTTGGTTGTTCATCGGAGAGAGATGATCGAAATGAGTGGTGGTCCCTTTGGGGAAGGAACTCCAATGGGATTACTTTGAGGGATGACCAAGACCGTATATTGGCAAAAGGAATATTATATCATAGCCATTGATTTTGAGCTATAATCTTGCGAACTGAGGAGGGTCGTACGCTTTACGATGATGTGTCAAATTCCAATTGGCCCACGTGGCATACAGATATTGGTCCACCTGTAATGCAGGAATTGTGCCACATTTCAAGTAGAATCGATTTCTTATGCAGGACCTTGTAATGTCTTTTGAGTGCCACGTGTCACGACCAGGTGACCGAGCCACATTTCCAAACAAGTGGCAACTAGTGTGTACAGAGGTGGACGCATGTCAATTTTCAATTCATATGATAGGCCTTATACGTGCCACGTCGATTTCATACCTGGAGACAGGTGTCTTAACCCTTACCATTAAATATCAAGTGAAAAGATCCTGACCATTCATCATAGGGTGATATTTAGAGTCGGTTACGAAGATAAAATCTGACAAAGGAACTCCAAGATGAAATCTTGGTCGTCATTCTACCAATATCAGTGGGATACAATTGATGATCTCGATCGTTGATTTTTTCGCTAAGAGCTCAAGAGGATGACATGGAGGATGCTTGTGTCGAGCATAGAAAGTGCCACATGACATAATGATTTGGCATCTGTAGGTGTACATTTATGAGAAATATGAGTTCCATGTATTAGGTGGCTATGGTGCCACGTGTCATGTAGAGATGACATCACGTGCCAAGAGGATTTGGGAACATGTAGGTGAAAAATCTGAGGGAACATTTGAGTCGTTGATCGCAGAGGCCTGCAACAAAATGACAATCATTGTTCTGTTGAAGGCTCTACAAGGTACTCCAACATGAGGGACTCTGAGAGGTGATCATAGTCATAGTTCGGTGAATAAGCTGAGATGTGATCTTTGTGGGTCCTACTTGGTTGAGGAGAAAAGGGGTTAAAATAATTAGAAGTTAACCGTCGTGCAGGTAAAGACCTTGAAGCATCCAGAGCCATTGATTAACTGACCCAAAGATCCTTCGGATCTGTCGGGGCACGTATGGTCAGAGTATACAATCGGAGTGGGATATAGTCCCATGGAAAGGGCACTCCGACAAGAGGGGACCGAAAGAATTAGAGCCATCGATTTAGAGAATGGGATGAGGGTCTGATATGGCAAGGATCAAAGGGTCGGGTTGCAGATGCCACGTTAGTTCCGCGTCATATGGCACAAGTGACAGGAAGCCACGTGGATGCCACATGGAAACGAAGTTACGTATGATTAAAGAAGACCCAAGAAACTTTAGAGGGCCATAACTTTTGATCCAGAGCTTGGTTTTGTGCATGATGACAGTCGTTGGAAATCTCTTGACAAGTAGAATATGATGGTTCCCTCGTGAAATGTTTCAAGGTGATTGAGGAAAATAAAATTTTCGATACCCCATCCCTTAAAAGGGTACTTAGGGGGTTGGGTACGTTACAAAGTGGTATCAAAGAAGGCTACAACACTAGGCCTAGATGGGATAGAGATCAGTCAAAGGACATGTATAATAAGGCAATGATGAGCCTCTTTAAATAATTTATGTGTGTTAAAAGCTTGTTTATTATCTGCATTATCTCCTTGAGGAGAAGGACTTCATATTGAAACTTTTATGTTGTTTTAAATTTTTAAAATAGAAATCTTAACATGATGACTACAGCAGAAGGATTAAATTATTGACTAGGTGGAGTGATGGATATTCCTACAGAAGTTGGAATGTGTTGATAAGCACTTAGGGTAATACCTGAATGTGAATGACTGAAAATGGTTGAACCCTATTATAAAGCTACATGAGATATGGGAATGAATGAGCTGAGCTGATTTGCTCAAGTGTAGTGTTGTCTATCCATTGGATAGACAGAGCCTCTTACATTTGTGGTGAATGTGTATGTAAGGGTTAATACCCTTACAAAAAATTTCCTTGTGGTTAAAGGAACTTAGTATGGATTGATAGAATCCTTAGTAGTATTAACTCCTACTTAAATAAAAGACTAAACCCTGTATATGAAATTCCTCATGATATGAGGACTGATGGAAAAAAAATTGTCGGTTTTCTTGACCTGTACTAAATGAAACCTATAATTGGGACAACCTATTTAAGCAAAAGAAAAAGGATTCCTTTGGATTGTCGATAGTCCTCATAAAGGAGGTGAAATGGCTTGAACATATGATACAGTTTATGAGCTCATGGTTGTACAAAGAAATATGCACACCTATTGTCTTAAGTACTTACTTATGCATGAAAGTGTAAGATGTGAATGTGTTGTAATGCATATGAAAATGAGTGAGCATGTATAAAACATGCATATAAACTTGTAATAATCTATGGTTGGTTGTAGACTGTAGTCTACTGATTGGGAATTGTGATTGATAATGACCCAATGTTAGTAGGAAAAGTAACAATGTGAATGAAATGTTGCTAATGCTATTGCTTATTGCCTTATGAAGATAAGGTTGTAATGACTAATGAAAGGCTGACGTAAAGTCTGATAAAGGAAATACTGGGGCATTTCGAGATGACCAATGGGTCAAGTTGACATCCAGGGGTGAATGGAATCCACATAAATATGGCTTGGTAGGATCAAGTGGTCGTGAGAGAAAGTCTTAAAAAAAAAAACTTCCATTGTAAAAAATCTGTTGACCAAGCCAGATTTGAGGCATGAAGAGAAGTTGGCATTGTTATTTGGATGCCTTGGATAATGAAATAATTACCTATTTGTATTTTCCTCTACATTGTCAAAGAAAGCAATAGGGTTGTGATAGTGCCTTTAAGTGTTCATGTGAATGATTATGATCAATCATGAGTTAAATAATGGTTTGAAGCATGAAAGGAAGTTCAATTTGGGAATTTTACTGCCCTAGGTAATATTGTAAATACCTAGTTGTATTTTTGAATTATAAATGCTTTTATAGCAGTTGGGCGAGAGTGACTTCTTGATCGTTATTTCCAAGAGAGAAGGAAACATAATAATGAGTACCGTATAGGAGTTTCCATATGAATGAATGTAAGAATCCCATGGAGGAATGGCATGGAAGTTTGGAATGTCAATTTGTGTGAATGACATGGAAAAAGGGTGCAGGTAGTGAACTTGCATGTTGAATATCTATGTATTTAAGTGGATGCTTGAATGCATGGAATGAATGTGTTATAGGGCTACCTAGTTTGAAGGCAGAAAAGAATGTGTCTGTGAGACTAGCCATGTGGATGGTTGTAATTTCTCTTTAAAGAAGGTTGATATTCAAATCAGATAAACATAAATGAATAATGTGAAATGTGCAAGAAAGGCATATGCATAATATATGGGTATATGTATACTAAAGGTAGGATATGACTGCCTGAATAAGTGAAATGTAATGCAAGAATTACACTTTCTGGGATTGAATAAATACCATGGATGCATGGATGACACTATTTTGAAGAGTCGTGATTGTTTTGCTTTGAATAATAGCTTGAGGGGGAGGTATTTCATCTCCTTAGAGAAAGCTAATATGTAATAAAGAAGGAGCAATGAGAAAAAAAGCTCTATTATTATGAGTAGAAGAAAATATGAATTTGCCTTGAAAATTACACACAAATGACTATGAATAATCATTAGTGAGATGACTTTAAAGTAAATATGTAGGTGGTTGAGTGCATGGTGAATTAAAGTAAAATAGAATAATGTGCATGTGTGGATGTGTAAATTGACTGCATAATAGAGATGCATGTTGATAATTCCTTATGGAATATTGGGTGAATCCATGAAATAATAAGTTGAAGATTACTCTAGATTGAGGTCATTCTGGATGGTATTGGATATGCAACAAGAGGGGTTGCATGTTGAAAAATTTCCCTATGGAGGAACTATGCAAATATTCTTTCAAGACAACAGAATCATAACATCAATAATTGCTAAGAAATTAGGTTGTAGGCTACAAGCCTATCTATATAAGAATCATGGATTACATTCTAAAACATAATGCATGAATGAAAGACTAACAAATAAAGGTTAACCAATCTAATTTAGTGAATGTGAAGAATTCACAGGTTCATAATTCAGGGTGAACAAAAATCTTGTTGTTGTAGCATGTTGAATTATCTAAGAAGGTCAAGGTGAAACTAACCAAGACTGCCTAAGGAAAAGAGTAGGAAGATCCCAACAGGGGATAGACTACAGAAGCAAAGAAGTAGGAAAGGAGGAATACTTTTCTTACTTTAAAACTCTGAATTTATTAATAGAGTTGTAAGCCTTAAAAGAAATAGTTGTGAAAACAAGTACAATTGGTGAAAGGAAAATGAACAAATGAGTATGAGCTTAGTTAAAACCATGAATGTGCAAAGGCAGTGAGACCTTGGGAATACTTCAATCAAGCTGAAAGTCTCCTAATTATGCAAAGGAGTTGGAAAGAGGGAAGATTCCCTTAACCCTTTACTTGTTATGTAATTTGTTTCTCTGGGGTGAGAAGTTGATATGTTGTTGTGTGTGAGTGTTTTAGCATGGGAATGCTAATAACTATGTGATTGTAGAGACAACTAAAAGTTTAATTGTATTTGGACTCAAGAAAACATTGAGGATAGTGTCATGGAGTGCATTTAGATATTCTAGGATATATCTAAAAACGTTTATTGATTTAAATACTATGGTACATGCATTTTTATTTAACATGAAAACTAAAATAATTGTGGTTATGAGGGTGGATGTTGTGTGTAGGAAAATATTGGGGTTGTTGGGGAAAGACAATTGCCAATGATGGACAGCCTCAAGTAGAGGAAGAATACAAGAAGTTTGTTGTAAAAAAAGGGTTGATGAAAGGACCTTAGGAGTCCCCTTAGAGCACCACTGATGAGGTAATATCATAAAGGTGTTGGCAGCCAGAACAAGTATAAAAGTATTCATGCATATGAGGAATATGGTATGAAGGGATTGGGTAAGAATCCCTTCTAAAATGTTCTATTATTTTAATAATATGTAAATGATTTTGAGTGACTAATGTATGCCTTTGATACCCAAGAAGGGTATGATTAAGGAAATAAGATAGCCTGAATGATGGAGGTATGGACCTCTGGAAATCAAGGATGGTTAGGATCCTTGCAAGAAAATTCATGAAAAAAGGTGTCGTAATTGTATTGACAGATTGGGAATGATTGGGAACAAAAGTGCTCATAAGAAGCACATTAATTGAATGCACTGAAAAAGTGCATGATTGCATGAATAGGCATGAATAAGAATAGACATTATGGAAGAAGGATCTTCCATTACTTTACTAAAGTTGTAGAATAGTAAAAAAGAGAATTAGGTGACCATGAGAATTGGAACCCTGGTTACCCATAAAGAAGGAATGCTTAAATGCATTTATATGAAATTTTAATTTCATAAAATGTATGTCGATTTGAGGTCATGATCAATTTAAAGAAGGAAACAAAATCATGTTGTAATAATGAATGTGGATAGATAATCCATATGGTGAAAGGTTGGTTGAATTCCAACACACCATGGTAGAATGCCTATATGAAAATTAACCAATATGAAATCAGTGCAGGGGTGCATTGTGTGTGAATGTGACCATAGGAATTGGCACATTGATTGAATTTTTTTTATGTTTGAATTGTATTTGGAAAAATTTTGGTATGTTGGAATGATGCAGGTCAAAGGAATGATATGTTTCCTTCTACTATATATCATTGAATGGATAACTATGATTTGATTGTTAGTGTGAAATTAAAATGTATGTGCATGATAACTAACTATTTGTTTGGTTGTGTGAAGATGGAATTGCAGGAAAAAGGGTCTTGGATATGGAAATGTTGTAAGCCCATGAGGAATACCAATGCCTATTGAGCCAAACTATTATGAGAAGGAAGATCTCATGCTTATGAAATCTGGTTCCAATATGGAACAAATTTGAAAAATAGAAAAGTGAAACAGAAACATGTGAGATTACAGGTCCGTCCTAAAGGGACAAATGATGGTTGTCAAGATGGAAAGCATGGAAAAGGATATTATTGTCACGGGAGGACTTTGTGATAAGCCATGATCTCCAAAGACAATGTTGTGTTGTGGTAACACAGGCCGAAGGGACGCTTTCAATAGAGAAGACAAAGGGACGCCTCGATAAAGAAAGCTTGGGGGAAACTTCAGCTGTAAGACTTGGCGAAGTCTCTGAAACTCTTCTTGTTAGAGAAATCCTTGGAAAGCAAGATGGATCACCTGAGGGATTTCATAGTAGAGAAGGGGATGTTTGAGCCTGAGCCGGGAGGGTGAGTGACTGCAAGGAAGGGGATACTTCAAGATCATGTGAAAGACTCTAGGGAGTGTTTGATTTGGATCATGAGCACAATGGGTATGTCAAGAAAAAACCGTGAACCAACTTAATGAGAAAACCATAAGGATGCAGACCCATGTAATTGCACAGATAATTATTTTGTTGATAACGATATTTTTCATTGAGTTTGAATGGTAATGAAATGTTTATGTATGAAATTGTGAATTAATATTCTTTCTATCTAATATTGTTGTGGATAGGTGCTAAATGCCAAGAGTCTAGAAAGGACCAGACAAAGAAGAGGAACTATGTTGCTAAGGC
>ML816179.1:78530-109200 GCA_009831015.1 Picea engelmannii | reverse complement strand
CCAGATGAGCTCAAGGCTCACCAAAGGATGGAAAAGGATAAGGAAAAAGTGGGTTATGGGAAGGTGGATTTGCCAGAGGATCTTCAAAATGAGCTCATCAAGAAGGGTGGAAAGGAAATGTCCCTTGGGCGGAGTCGCTAGGAAAGATAAGGGAAAGGCTTTGGGATGGATTTCCAAAGTGTCGTTAGGTTTCCAAAGAGGATTCAAAATCCTCCTTGACAATGGTGCCAAAATGTTATCACACAAGTTTTAGGTTGGGAAAATCCCGACCCAACCACTAAATGGTGACAAATAAGAGGTCACCTACCCATTGTCACCTTAGGCAGGTGTCCCCGTCACTTTAGAGGTGAGGTTTTCACCTCAAGGGGGGAATCACATTGACCCTAGGGGGAAAGCGATGAAAATGGATGAAGATGGAGATAAAGTCCCTACAAGTCAATTCTAATTTCCAAGTAGGTTGAGTGACCCGCCAAGTGTGAAATACCTGCCCAAGACATAAGAAAAACAAGAATATGTTGCAATATAATCAAGTGGACAAGAAAGTGAATATTACTATCCCTAATAACAACAGTTAGTAACTAATGTATATCAGAAAATAAAGATATCTAAATCATCACAAAGTGAACATAAGACTAGTTAACCAATGTCAAAGAAAAACTAGCAATTGACTATGAATTATGAAGTACTTTGAGAGCAAGTAAGAGGGATGTTATGAAATGATTTTCTGAAGTAAATTATCAGACTTATGGCTGTAGAATTCAAAGGTGTGCAACATCAAAATAAACCATCAAAATGTGCCCCAAATTAGCCTAAAACGTGCACCCTAATTAGTAGATTATGTGAGCAAAGTTTGGGGGGTTTCTTAGGGTTAGTTTGTGAGATATTAGTGTTCTATAGTTATCGTTTTCTACAACCTTATGGTTGTAGGAGACAAGTTAGTACAGAAAACAAACTATTGGGAGAAAGAGGATGCCTCAATGAGGCAAGAGAGCCAAGGGATCCAAGAAAACTTTCCAAAAGAGATAGACTTATAATTCGCAAAAATCACATTTCCCAAGGAAATAATTTTATATCTCCAATGCAATAATAAATGACTAGTGCTCTTAATAATTGGGTTAATGGGGTCATGCAAAGAAATATCTTAGATAAGCTACCTCATTGGGGGTGTAAACCCTCTTACTCCCCAAGGAAAGTTTTTGTAGCTATGGTTTAAGCTAAGAGGGTGTATGCCCTTATACTTCTCTTATCAAACCCTTGTTTAACCAATAATATGAAGCATAAAATGATGAAGACTATGGTGGGGGTGTATGCCTTTATACTTCCCACCTATCTCCTAACACAATAACCTTGACTTGAAACAAATGATAGCATAGAAGTAAAGACTATACCAATTCAAGGGAAAATGCTAAGATAATCCACCACGATAGCAAGAGAGAATCCTTCCAAGGCTAGTGCATCACATCCATCAACCAATCACCAAAATATAGCCATAAACAAGCGTATAAAAGACATAATTTTTCAAAGGTAGCGAAAATTTCCAACCAATGTCTTCTCACAAGAGGGAGAGTTATGTTAAAATGAGATCTTATGATCTCTTATTTATACAAAATGTCACCAAGGTGACTTGTCCACATATTTAGGGTTAAACCACAAGACTAGGGGTCAACAACCCTAATATTGACTCCTTAACAAAGTAATATTAAACAATTCATTAAAAATTCACTTTTGCACATAAGAAAAACTCTAATTCATATGGATGTCACCCCTTTAGGGGACGTTTTGGCACAAAGAGGAGGTTGTTGGTGATGGAGGAGAGTGGAGGGGCTTCCCAAAGCCATATATCAAGCAATAAGACCATTTCCTTCATGATTCCTTCAAAAATTCCATGTGGCATTGCATGTCACCTCACCACCATGCCCTAACCCCCTAGGTGATATCATGATAAAAAAGGAGACATATTGTCTCTCCTATGAACAATGTTTGGCATGTGGGGGCTAGGCTACATTGTCCAAGTCATCTCCAAGGCCTTTCAAGTTTGATCTTTCTCATCCGGCATGCATGCCCTTGGAATCCACTTGTGGGCTTCAAGCCCCATAAAATCCCAAGCTAGGCTTGTTCTTCCAAAATTGTCCACCAACTAAATATTGCAAAGACAAATAAGCACGCCCTCCGAGGATCTCAAGTCATAACATCATGATAAGTGAATCCAATCAATAAATGAGCCACCTAAGCATGTGCATCAAATATCACTACATCAAACAGTTAATTTCTCAAAGACATTACGTGACTTATCAAACTTGAATATGGGAGGGTTGACGAGGTGTCCTATTGGGTAGATCTTTCCCCAGGTCAAGGAAAGTTTCCAAGATTTCCCTCTCTAACCCATGTAAAGTGGGTGAGGTGGTTGGGGTCAAGACTCAATGGGCATAGGGGTCATGACAGACAAGAGTTCGTAGTGTCTCATTCATGCGTGCCTTTGTAGAGGGTGTGTGGTACCTTCGTTCGCAATTCATTTTTTCCAAGCCCATTATTTTCCATTCTTTCATAATTTTAAGGAAAGTTTGAAGGCCATTGCCTTGGCGTGGTGTCCAGATAATGGCAACGCCACCCACAAAAACCTATTGGAAATGAGAAGGTCAGCTCATGATGAGACCCCCTTTCTCTCAGTCATGCAACTGAGAGCCATTACCCTGGCTTGGTGACCAAATGATGGTAATTTCATACCACTAGATATTCATGCATGTGATAGGTCAGCTAGTGATGAGACCTTGTATCCTTCAACTAACCTTTTAAGCATTTTAATCATATTTCATTGTGGGTGCCCCTTTACTCAAAGATAAGTGTTTCATTTCTTTCTTGGGTGATCCTTGGGTGAAACATATAGAAGGTTCATACATAGGCTTTTATCTTTTACCCAACATTAGTCCCTATGGGCCTTTATCCCCTTCTTCCCATAGAATAAGGGACAACCCCTTCTTGGGTCAGTACACCCTAAAATCCCAAGAGATAAGGAAATGGGGGGGAACAATAATGGAAAGTGGTAAGTATGTTCGAGAATGGTACGATGGCTCTTCAAGGGAGTTCCTAATAGAAAACCCATCCCCAAGGAAGACCACTTACTAGGGCACAATGTCAACCACCGAGGTGAAGCGGGGGAAAATGCGTAATGTCCAAGATATATCATGAAATCTAGAGCAATCTAAGATACAACATACTCAAATGGCTTAAATATTGAAATGATTCTCACCATAATATTGACTTGTACCTCATGGAGCAAGGCCCACTGCCTTTTGGAATCCAGCTGATGTGGTGGATTCCATATGAAAATATGTGACCTTTGTGGTGGTGAGAAAGGTTTCCAACTGTGGAAAAGGGTATTGTTGGTCATGTAGTCTCTTGGCACTCCATATATGAAACCTGAGGGCCTCGAGACATAATATCCTTAGTTATCCACAAAATGGGGATAACAAGAATCATTTATCTAGTACCAAGTCGATGTTAAGGGAAGATGATAATGGGCATCCAAATAGACAAACAAACTCCAATTGAACAATCCAACCATTAAGCAACAAAACTCAAGAAACCCTAGCCATCACCATCAGATAAATCACGAAAAGAATTATGGACAGTAAAAATAAAATCCATATGGGTGGATTTTCAAATTTTTGATAACCCATGAAATGATCAAACGACTTCACCATTGTCTTGTTTGAATTTGAGTCTTTTCTCTAATCCAAAGATCAGGAAACCAATAGCTCTGATACCATGTTGGAACAAGGATTGAATGCAGAGGACAAAAAATATGAGAGAAGCAGTGGTGTCAAAAGACATTGTAGCACTGAAGCATGAATCACTTAATGAGAGCGAGAATAGATCTCCCGAGATGATTTAAAAATATGAGATGATAATAGACCGATCACTAAGATCGTCTACAAATAGGTTTGTTCATGGACCAAACTCAACAAACTCGGGTGAAGGTGGTTGCACCTATCCATAAAACATGGATCGTGAATTCATAAGTGGACATGGTCAACCAAGGGTTTAGTCAGTTGTCGACCTAAAGACTTGGTCGACCCATAGATCCAACAAGATGAGGTTATGAAGAAACCACATGTTCCAACAATGCATGTTACCCTTTCAACACGGATAATTGTTTTCAACAAAATATCCTTTGAATCCTTGGAATTATAGGCATGTGCGTCAATATATTATGAGGATGACCATGTGCCTTACCTTTTTTTATTTATTTCTAGTACCTATCATGATCACATTTTGGACATATCTATTTGTACGCATATTCAACTATGTATAAAATATTATCATTTGGACATGGGAGGTATGATATGTACTCAACACCCAACATTTTCTTTGCCTCTGCACAGTTATCAGGCAAGAAATTATCTCTCGGAAGTACATTATCTTTTATTAACTTGTAATGAGTGGGAAATATAAATGTACATTGTCATTAAGCATGCATAAAATCAACCATTTTATTCCATCATTGTGTAACAAGATTCCTTAAAAAATTAGGGGACTTAATGGTTGTTTACCTCAAAATCTCCAAGAAACATGCGTCTGACATACCATACATTGCTTTCAAGTTGTATAGTAATATTTTTGTCCCTAGTTGGGTAGACCTTAACCCCCCAAAGAGAGGGGTTGTGGAAATATATTTTAGGATTTTGAATAAGGTATTGATGACATCAATGTTATCCCCCAGTTCATTTTGTTGGAATGAATGTAACAACATTCCCTCCATGGGTTGGGTATCTCATAAGGAATCATCCATACCAACCTCTATATCATTTCATTCATCCCCAACATATTAAGAACTAGTTTTATTGTAGATATTTTGAATTGGTGACTCAGGACGTTGTGGGAATTGAATAGGTGGTTGATTCAACCATGCTATGTATGCTTTCTCTTCGATATGTTCTCATTTAATAGAAAGATCATCACTTGACATTGTAGTGGGGTGTAATGGTAGATGACAGACAAGTCGTGTAACACCCATGTTTCCCCCAACTTGTAATTATTCATGTTAATGATTTTCATGCCATGGCATGCAAACAATGTAAATGTATTATTGTAACTACCAACTAGCTAATTGTGTGGTGAATCCTTGAGTACTGGCCACACTACTACCAAGGGAAAGAATGGGAAACCTAGAGAGGGTTTCGTTATGCTAAGATGAATCAATGCCCCTTTGCTGAAATAATTGAATTGGAAATAACAAATTATTTCCCTTAGCTCCAATCTCAAGGAAAATCATTTAATGAGGGAAGATTGGTGGTTGAGAAACCAACCACCCTCAATGAATGAGAGTATGGAGGTATGATTGGTATAGAAGTAAGTGTCATCCAGAGAATAGTAGGAAGGGGGGCAGGCATAGGTTCCCATGATTGACCCACGGGTGCCTTCTAACATAAGGAAGGGGGACAGGCTGAGAACCTTCCCAGGCGATTGCATGCAACGAACGTAGGAAGGGGTAGGAGGGAGAGGAAGAAATCGGTCACAAGATAGGTTTGAGAACCCAAGAACCCATCTTGAGTTGAGATGGTCATGAGCTTGATGGTGGAAAAGCATGTGAAAAACTTCAAAGAAGCTCACGCTAGGAGAGGTGAGCATAGAGAATTCCTTTGTCATATCATGGCTTGGCACATGGGTGGTTTGTTGCCAAAGTGATTGAGCACGTAGAGCCTATGGTAGGGTGGAAAGGTGTGCACCCACAATCAGTTGGTTGGCTATAATATATAACAGATAAGTATCTTCCACCCTGTGTAAATTATTTGAAAGAAAAGGAATCATGCTTGTGATGGTATGGTAAGTGTATACGTGTTTTATGGCTTGTGTAACGTCCTTTGGAAAGTTATTACACTGGTAGAATAATGTATCTGTATAAAATTGTACATGTAGTGCATATCTGAACAGGGAAGTCCTGCCTTTTACTTGCAGGATTAATGAATTGTACAACGGTTTCCTCTTATGAATGAAAGTGTATGTTCATGCCTCCTGTGTATGCAGTAGAGAGTTTGTTGTGGTGTGTTGTCTAGGAAAAGATAGGCAGGCAGATTAGCTAAGAGACCCATAATAGGTATGAGAGGAAGAAGTACTTTGACCTTCCTCCTAGAAGGGATGAAACTGTCACCATAATTGTGGTTTGAGATAGGTCTCTTTGTAATGTGGGTAGCCTTAATCTATGGTGAAACCATTATCCTGGTGTCGGCATCATGCAAAAGAAAAACTCTAACCTCACCTAAATGGAAAAGAAAGAATGGCATAGCGGTTTTGGGGCAAGGTGAGTATTCAAGAAGGTCTGGTAAACCTGAAGAAGGGGCCTTGAAGAGTCCCTAGAAAGGATAATTCCAAGATCAAACTATTAATTGAATGAAGAACCCTTAAAATTTTACTAGGACCTGATTTTGGACTGATAACCTAGAGAAATTCAATGTTTTAAGCTTAAAGTAATCACATCCATTCATTCGACAACACGAATATATCTTGGCCCTCCCTCGGAGCAGGTTATGGTTCCAGGAGATGAGGTATCATGAGCCAACCAGGACCATTGATCTATTGAGGAGTGACTCTGAGAGATAATTGAGACCATTGGAACTCCCTGTGGTGAGCAACATCGTAGTTAGATGATTAGAGTACCCTTAGTTTAGGTACTACGATGGGGATATTTTTGAGGGATATTCTGGATTGTTGGATCCTTTATGGAGATCTCATAGGGGAATTCCAATCAGAGTATTCCTGGAGACCCGGAGTGGAGGCACTCTGATGAGGAAATTCCGACAGACGATATGGGTTGTTGATTGACGACGACGCGAGAATCAATCCTAGTCGTCAATTCATTGCGGGCCCTACCAATTCTCTTAGTGAATATTGACAAAGGGGAGTGACATCAGGGTGACAGAGGGGCTAGCATGGTGGTTAGTGTGTTATGGGTAGGAAAATTTGTTGCACCTGTTTAGACAAGATGAGTGCATCAAGAGTGGCGTGTATGCCACATCAAGTCCATGTGTCAAACGATGGTTATGCCATGTGTCAGGGTACCTTGGCCTATTGAGAGAGTGGTCATGACATGATATGAGTGCCACATGTCTCACCTGTGTGATATATTTTGTGTCCCTTAGGTTGACACGTGGTGATATTTGATTGGCTTATGGGCCGAGTGTGGCATAGGTGGGTGAGAAGGGCCTTAAAAACTCCGCTTGAACATTAATCATTAGATCTAAGCATCAAAATATCTTGGTTGTTCATCGGAGAGAGATGATCGAAATGAGTGGTGGTCCCTTTGGGGAAGGAACTCCAATGGGATTACTTTGAGGGATGACCAAGACCGTATATTGGCAAAAGGAATATTATATCATAGCCATTGATTTTGAGCTATAATCTTGCGAACTGAGGAGGGTCGTACGCTTTACGATGATGTGTCAAATTCCAATTGGCCCACGTGGCATACAGATATTGGTCCACCTGTAATGCAGGAATTGTGCCACATTTCAAGTAGAATCGATTTCTTATGCAGGACCTTGTAATGTCTTTTGAGTGCCACGTGTCACGACCAGGTGACCGAGCCACATTTCCAAACAAGTGGCAACTAGTGTGTACAGAGGTGGACGCATGTCAATTTTCAATTCATATGATAGGCCTTATACGTGCCACGTCGATTTCATACCTGGAGACAGGTGTCTTAACCCTTACCATTAAATATCAAGTGAAAAGATCCTGACCATTCATCATAGGGTGATATTTAGAGTCGGTTACGAAGATAAAATCTGACAAAGGAACTCCAAGATGAAATCTTGGTCGTCATTCTACCAATATCAGTGGGATACAATTGATGATCTCGATCGTTGATTTTTTCGCTAAGAGCTCAAGAGGATGACATGGAGGATGCTTGTGTCGAGCATAGAAAGTGCCACATGACATAATGATTTGGCATCTGTAGGTGTACATTTATGAGAAATATGAGTTCCATGTATTAGGTGGCTATGGTGCCACGTGTCATGTAGAGATGACATCACGTGCCAAGAGGATTTGGGAACATGTAGGTGAAAAATCTGAGGGAACATTTGAGTCGTTGATCGCAGAGGCCTGCAACAAAATGACAATCATTGTTCTGTTGAAGGCTCTACAAGGTACTCCAACATGAGGGACTCTGAGAGGTGATCATAGTCATAGTTCGGTGAATAAGCTGAGATGTGATCTTTGTGGGTCCTACTTGGTTGAGGAGAAAAGGGGTTAAAATAATTAGAAGTTAACCGTCGTGCAGGTAAAGACCTTGAAGCATCCAGAGCCATTGATTAACTGACCCAAAGATCCTTCGGATCTGTCGGGGCACGTATGGTCAGAGTATACAATCGGAGTGGGATATAGTCCCATGGAAAGGGCACTCCGACAAGAGGGGACCGAAAGAATTAGAGCCATCGATTTAGAGAATGGGATGAGGGTCTGATATGGCAAGGATCAAAGGGTCGGGTTGCAGATGCCACGTTAGTTCCGCGTCATATGGCACAAGTGACAGGAAGCCACGTGGATGCCACATGGAAACGAAGTTACGTATGATTAAAGAAGACCCAAGAAACTTTAGAGGGCCATAACTTTTGATCCAGAGCTTGGTTTTGTGCATGATGACAGTCGTTGGAAATCTCTTGACAAGTAGAATATGATGGTTCCCTCGTGAAATGTTTCAAGGTGATTGAGGAAAATAAAATTTTCGATACCCCATCCCTTAAAAGGGTACTTAGGGGGTTGGGTACGTTACAAAGTGGTATCAAAGAAGGCTACAACACTAGGCCTAGATGGGATAGAGATCAGTCAAAGGACATGTATAATAAGGCAATGATGAGCCTCTTTAAATAATTTATGTGTGTTAAAAGCTTGTTTATTATCTGCATTATCTCCTTGAGGAGAAGGACTTCATATTGAAACTTTTATGTTGTTTTAAATTTTTAAAATAGAAATCTTAACATGATGACTACAGCAGAAGGATTAAATTATTGACTAGGTGGAGTGATGGATATTCCTACAGAAGTTGGAATGTGTTGATAAGCACTTAGGGTAATACCTGAATGTGAATGACTGAAAATGGTTGAACCCTATTATAAAGCTACATGAGATATGGGAATGAATGAGCTGAGCTGATTTGCTCAAGTGTAGTGTTGTCTATCCATTGGATAGACAGAGCCTCTTACATTTGTGGTGAATGTGTATGTAAGGGTTAATACCCTTACAAAAAATTTCCTTGTGGTTAAAGGAACTTAGTATGGATTGATAGAATCCTTAGTAGTATTAACTCCTACTTAAATAAAAGACTAAACCCTGTATATGAAATTCCTCATGATATGAGGACTGATGGAAAAAAAATTGTCGGTTTTCTTGACCTGTACTAAATGAAACCTATAATTGGGACAACCTATTTAAGCAAAAGAAAAAGGATTCCTTTGGATTGTCGATAGTCCTCATAAAGGAGGTGAAATGGCTTGAACATATGATACAGTTTATGAGCTCATGGTTGTACAAAGAAATATGCACACCTATTGTCTTAAGTACTTACTTATGCATGAAAGTGTAAGATGTGAATGTGTTGTAATGCATATGAAAATGAGTGAGCATGTATAAAACATGCATATAAACTTGTAATAATCTATGGTTGGTTGTAGACTGTAGTCTACTGATTGGGAATTGTGATTGATAATGACCCAATGTTAGTAGGAAAAGTAACAATGTGAATGAAATGTTGCTAATGCTATTGCTTATTGCCTTATGAAGATAAGGTTGTAATGACTAATGAAAGGCTGACGTAAAGTCTGATAAAGGAAATACTGGGGCATTTCGAGATGACCAATGGGTCAAGTTGACATCCAGGGGTGAATGGAATCCACATAAATATGGCTTGGTAGGATCAAGTGGTCGTGAGAGAAAGTCTTAAAAAAAAAAACTTCCATTGTAAAAAATCTGTTGACCAAGCCAGATTTGAGGCATGAAGAGAAGTTGGCATTGTTATTTGGATGCCTTGGATAATGAAATAATTACCTATTTGTATTTTCCTCTACATTGTCAAAGAAAGCAATAGGGTTGTGATAGTGCCTTTAAGTGTTCATGTGAATGATTATGATCAATCATGAGTTAAATAATGGTTTGAAGCATGAAAGGAAGTTCAATTTGGGAATTTTACTGCCCTAGGTAATATTGTAAATACCTAGTTGTATTTTTGAATTATAAATGCTTTTATAGCAGTTGGGCGAGAGTGACTTCTTGATCGTTATTTCCAAGAGAGAAGGAAACATAATAATGAGTACCGTATAGGAGTTTCCATATGAATGAATGTAAGAATCCCATGGAGGAATGGCATGGAAGTTTGGAATGTCAATTTGTGTGAATGACATGGAAAAAGGGTGCAGGTAGTGAACTTGCATGTTGAATATCTATGTATTTAAGTGGATGCTTGAATGCATGGAATGAATGTGTTATAGGGCTACCTAGTTTGAAGGCAGAAAAGAATGTGTCTGTGAGACTAGCCATGTGGATGGTTGTAATTTCTCTTTAAAGAAGGTTGATATTCAAATCAGATAAACATAAATGAATAATGTGAAATGTGCAAGAAAGGCATATGCATAATATATGGGTATATGTATACTAAAGGTAGGATATGACTGCCTGAATAAGTGAAATGTAATGCAAGAATTACACTTTCTGGGATTGAATAAATACCATGGATGCATGGATGACACTATTTTGAAGAGTCGTGATTGTTTTGCTTTGAATAATAGCTTGAGGGGGAGGTATTTCATCTCCTTAGAGAAAGCTAATATGTAATAAAGAAGGAGCAATGAGAAAAAAAGCTCTATTATTATGAGTAGAAGAAAATATGAATTTGCCTTGAAAATTACACACAAATGACTATGAATAATCATTAGTGAGATGACTTTAAAGTAAATATGTAGGTGGTTGAGTGCATGGTGAATTAAAGTAAAATAGAATAATGTGCATGTGTGGATGTGTAAATTGACTGCATAATAGAGATGCATGTTGATAATTCCTTATGGAATATTGGGTGAATCCATGAAATAATAAGTTGAAGATTACTCTAGATTGAGGTCATTCTGGATGGTATTGGATATGCAACAAGAGGGGTTGCATGTTGAAAAATTTCCCTATGGAGGAACTATGCAAATATTCTTTCAAGACAACAGAATCATAACATCAATAATTGCTAAGAAATTAGGTTGTAGGCTACAAGCCTATCTATATAAGAATCATGGATTACATTCTAAAACATAATGCATGAATGAAAGACTAACAAATAAAGGTTAACCAATCTAATTTAGTGAATGTGAAGAATTCACAGGTTCATAATTCAGGGTGAACAAAAATCTTGTTGTTGTAGCATGTTGAATTATCTAAGAAGGTCAAGGTGAAACTAACCAAGACTGCCTAAGGAAAAGAGTAGGAAGATCCCAACAGGGGATAGACTACAGAAGCAAAGAAGTAGGAAAGGAGGAATACTTTTCTTACTTTAAAACTCTGAATTTATTAATAGAGTTGTAAGCCTTAAAAGAAATAGTTGTGAAAACAAGTACAATTGGTGAAAGGAAAATGAACAAATGAGTATGAGCTTAGTTAAAACCATGAATGTGCAAAGGCAGTGAGACCTTGGGAATACTTCAATCAAGCTGAAAGTCTCCTAATTATGCAAAGGAGTTGGAAAGAGGGAAGATTCCCTTAACCCTTTACTTGTTATGTAATTTGTTTCTCTGGGGTGAGAAGTTGATATGTTGTTGTGTGTGAGTGTTTTAGCATGGGAATGCTAATAACTATGTGATTGTAGAGACAACTAAAAGTTTAATTGTATTTGGACTCAAGAAAACATTGAGGATAGTGTCATGGAGTGCATTTAGATATTCTAGGATATATCTAAAAACGTTTATTGATTTAAATACTATGGTACATGCATTTTTATTTAACATGAAAACTAAAATAATTGTGGTTATGAGGGTGGATGTTGTGTGTAGGAAAATATTGGGGTTGTTGGGGAAAGACAATTGCCAATGATGGACAGCCTCAAGTAGAGGAAGAATACAAGAAGTTTGTTGTAAAAAAAGGGTTGATGAAAGGACCTTAGGAGTCCCCTTAGAGCACCACTGATGAGGTAATATCATAAAGGTGTTGGCAGCCAGAACAAGTATAAAAGTATTCATGCATATGAGGAATATGGTATGAAGGGATTGGGTAAGAATCCCTTCTAAAATGTTCTATTATTTTAATAATATGTAAATGATTTTGAGTGACTAATGTATGCCTTTGATACCCAAGAAGGGTATGATTAAGGAAATAAGATAGCCTGAATGATGGAGGTATGGACCTCTGGAAATCAAGGATGGTTAGGATCCTTGCAAGAAAATTCATGAAAAAAGGTGTCGTAATTGTATTGACAGATTGGGAATGATTGGGAACAAAAGTGCTCATAAGAAGCACATTAATTGAATGCACTGAAAAAGTGCATGATTGCATGAATAGGCATGAATAAGAATAGACATTATGGAAGAAGGATCTTCCATTACTTTACTAAAGTTGTAGAATAGTAAAAAAGAGAATTAGGTGACCATGAGAATTGGAACCCTGGTTACCCATAAAGAAGGAATGCTTAAATGCATTTATATGAAATTTTAATTTCATAAAATGTATGTCGATTTGAGGTCATGATCAATTTAAAGAAGGAAACAAAATCATGTTGTAATAATGAATGTGGATAGATAATCCATATGGTGAAAGGTTGGTTGAATTCCAACACACCATGGTAGAATGCCTATATGAAAATTAACCAATATGAAATCAGTGCAGGGGTGCATTGTGTGTGAATGTGACCATAGGAATTGGCACATTGATTGAATTTTTTTTATGTTTGAATTGTATTTGGAAAAATTTTGGTATGTTGGAATGATGCAGGTCAAAGGAATGATATGTTTCCTTCTACTATATATCATTGAATGGATAACTATGATTTGATTGTTAGTGTGAAATTAAAATGTATGTGCATGATAACTAACTATTTGTTTGGTTGTGTGAAGATGGAATTGCAGGAAAAAGGGTCTTGGATATGGAAATGTTGTAAGCCCATGAGGAATACCAATGCCTATTGAGCCAAACTATTATGAGAAGGAAGATCTCATGCTTATGAAATCTGGTTCCAATATGGAACAAATTTGAAAAATAGAAAAGTGAAACAGAAACATGTGAGATTACAGGTCCGTCCTAAAGGGACAAATGATGGTTGTCAAGATGGAAAGCATGGAAAAGGATATTATTGTCACGGGAGGACTTTGTGATAAGCCATGATCTCCAAAGACAATGTTGTGTTGTGGTAACACAGGCCGAAGGGACGCTTTCAATAGAGAAGACAAAGGGACGCCTCGATAAAGAAAGCTTGGGGGAAACTTCAGCTGTAAGACTTGGCGAAGTCTCTGAAACTCTTCTTGTTAGAGAAATCCTTGGAAAGCAAGATGGATCACCTGAGGGATTTCATAGTAGAGAAGGGGATGTTTGAGCCTGAGCCGGGAGGGTGAGTGACTGCAAGGAAGGGGATACTTCAAGATCATGTGAAAGACTCTAGGGAGTGTTTGATTTGGATCATGAGCACAATGGGTATGTCAAGAAAAAACCGTGAACCAACTTAATGAGAAAACCATAAGGATGCAGACCCATGTAATTGCACAGATAATTATTTTGTTGATAACGATATTTTTCATTGAGTTTGAATGGTAATGAAATGTTTATGTATGAAATTGTGAATTAATATTCTTTCTATCTAATATTGTTGTGGATAGGTGCTAAATGCCAAGAGTCTAGAAAGGACCAGACAAAGAAGAGGAACTATGTTGCTAAGGCGGTTGAAAGATGAAGCCATGGCTAGTGTTGCTAAAATGTAAAGAACATTGAGGATGGTGTTCCTTTAAGGGGGAGAGGATTGTAACACCCATGTTTCCCCTCGCTTGTAATTATTAATGATTAATGATTTACATGCCATGGAATGAAAACAATGTAGATGTATTATTGTAACTTCCAACTAATTGATTGTGTAATGAAGCCTTGAGTACTAGCCATGATACTACCAAGGGAAAGAACGGGAAACCTAGAGAAGGGTTTGTTATGATAAGATGACTCAATTCCCCTTTGTTGAAATAATTGAATTGGAAGTAATAGATTATTTCCCTTAGCCCTGATCTCAAGGAAAATTAGTTAATGAGGGAGGATTGGTGGTTGAGAAAAAAAGCACCCTCAATGAATGGGAGTATGGAGGTATGACTGGGATAGCAACAACTGTAAGCCAAATAACACCAAGAAATACCTTACGGGTTCCCATGATTGACCTAGGGTGCCTTTTGACAGAAGGAAGGGGGACAAGTTGAGAACCTTCCCAGGAGATTACTTGCAAGGAACACACGAAGGGGAAGGAGGGAGAGGAAGAAATTGGTCATGAGACAAGTCTCATAACCCAAGAACCCGTCCTGAGCTGAGATGGTTGTGAGCTTGATGTTGGAGAAGCATCTAATAAACCTCCAAGAGTCCTAAGCTAGGAGAGGTGAACATAGAGAATTCATTGGTGGTATCATGGCTTGGAATAGGGTGTCTTGTTGCTGAAGTGATTGAGCACACAGAGCCTATGGTGGGGTGGAAAGGTGTGCACCCACAGTCAGTTGGATAGCTATAATTTGTAACAAATAAGTATCTTCCACCCTGTGTAAATTATTTGAAAGAAAATGACTCATGCTTGTGATGGTATTGTAAGTGTATAAATGTATTATGGATTGTGTAACATCCTTTGGAAAGTTATTATACTAGTAGGATAATGTATATGTATGGAATTGTACATGTAGTGCATATCTGTGCAGGGAAGTCTTGCCTTTTACTTGCATGATTAAGAAATTGTACAAGGGTTCCCTATTATGAATGAAATTATATATTTGTGCCTCATGTGTATGCAGTAGAGAGTTTGTTGTGGTGTGTTGTCTAGGAAAATATAGCCAGACACATTAGCTATGAGACCCATAATAGGTATGAGAGTAAGAAGTACTTTGACCTTCCTCCTAGAAGGGACAAAACTGTCACCATAGTTTTGGTTCGAGATAGTTCTCTATGTAATGTGGGGAGCCTTAATCTATGGTGAAACCATTGTCCTAGTGTGGACATCGTGAAAAAGAAAAACTCTAACCCCGCCTAAATGGAAAAGAAAGAATGCCTTACTGATTTTGGGGTAAGTTGAATATTCCAGAAGGTCTGGTAAACCTGGAGAAGGGGTCTGGAAGATTCCGTAGAAAGGATAATTCCAATATCGGACTATTTGTAGGAAGAACCCTTAAAAATTTACTAAGATCTGATTTCAGACTAATAACCTAGAGAAATTCAATGTTTTAAGCTTAAAGGAATCACATCCATCCATTTGACAACACAAATATATCATGGCCCTCCATAGGAGCAAGTTATGGTGCTAGGAGATGAGGTATCCCGAGCCAACCAGGACCACTGATCTATCGGGAAGTGACTCTGAGAGATAATTGAGACCGTTGGAAATCCCTGCGGTGAGCATCATCGTAGTTAGATGATTAGAGTACCCTTAGTTCAGGTACTATGATGGGGAGAGTTTTGAGGGATATTCTGGACTGTTGGATCCTTTGAGGATATCTCATAGGGGAATGTCAGTCGGAGTATTCCTAGAGACCCATAGTGGAGGCACTCCAATGGGGAAAGGCCGAAAGACGATATGGGTTGTTGATTGATGACAACACGAGAATCAACCCTAGCTGTCAATTCATTGCGGGCCCTACCAATTCCCTTAGTGAATATTGAAAAAGGGCAGTGACATCAGGGTGATGGAGGGGCTAGCATGGCATTTAGTGTGTTACGGATAGGACAATTTTCCGCACCTGTTTAGAAAATTCGAGTGCATCAGGGGTGGAGTGTATGCCACATTAAGTCCATGTGTAGAACAATGGTTATGCCACATGTCAGGGTACCTTTGCCTATTGAGAGAGTGATCATGACACGATATGAATGCCACATGCCTCACCTATGTGGTAGCTTATATGTCCCTTAGGGTGACGCGTGGTGATATTCAATTGGTCGATGGGACGAGCGTGGCCCAGTTGGGCAAGAAGGGCCTTAAGAACTCCACTTGAACATTAGTCATTAGATCTAAGCGTCAAAATATCTTGACCGTTCATCAGAGAGGGATGATCGGAATGAGTGTTGGTCCCATCGGGTACTCCAAGGGATGACCAGGACTATAGATTGATGAAAGGAAGATCAAATCCTAGTTGTTGGTTTTGAGTTATAAGCCTGTGAACTGAGGAGGGTTGTATGCCCGACATTGATGTGTCAAATTGCAATTGGCCCATGTGGTAGACAGAGATTGGTCCACGTGTCACACATACATTGTGCCATGTGTCAAGTAGAATCGAGTTCTTAGGCAGGACCTTGTAATGGATTTTGAGTGCCTTGTGTCATGATTAGGTGGCCGGGTAGGTGGCAACCAGCGTGTATAGAGACATATGCATGTTGATTTACAATTTGTAGGATAGGCCTAATACGATCCACGTTGGTTTAATACATGTGGACATGTATCTTAAACATTACCGTTAGATATCAGGTGAAGATATCTTGACCATTCATTGTAGGATGCTATTAAGAGTGGGTTACGAAGATACACTCTGATGGAGGAACTCCGAGATGAAATCTGGGCCATCGCTCAGCCAAGATCGATGGTATACAATGGACGATCTAGATCGTTGATATTTTCGCTAAGAGCTTAAGAGGATGATGTGGATGGTGCCATGTGTTGATCATAGAAGGTGCCACTTGACATAGTGATTTAGCACTTGTAGGTGGACTTCTATGAGAAATATGAGTGCCATGTGTTAGGTGGATATGGTGCCACGTGTCATGCAAAGATGGCATCATGTACCAACAAGATTTGGGCACATGTAAGTGAAAACTTCGAGAGAATAACTGAACCATTGATCAAAGAGAGATGCGACGAAACAAAATCCATTCTTCTGTCAAAGGTACTACAAGGTACTCCAACAGGAGGGACTCCAATAGGTGATAATAGTCGTAGGTCGTCTAATAGGATGATATGCCATCTCTGTCGTCGATATTTGTGGGTCCCACTTGGTCGAGGAGAAAAGGGGTCAAAAGAATTATGCATTAATCGTTGTGTAGGTAAAGACCTGGAAGCATCTAGAGTCATTGATTAACTAACCCCGAGAGACGTCAGATCTGTCGGGGCATAATTTGTAAGAGTATGTAGTCAGAGTGGGATACAATTCTGTGAAAAGGGCACTCCGATGAGAGGGGTCCAAAAGAATCAGAGCCATCAATTTAGAGAATGAGCCGAGGGTCTGATAGGGAAAGGATAGAAGGGCTAGGTGGCTTATGCAACGTCAATGTCATGTCAAATGGAACAAGTGACAGGAAGCCACATGGATTCCACATGGAAATGAAGTGATGTATGATTAAAGAAGACCCGAGAAACTTTAGAGGGCCATAACTTTTGATCCAAAGCTCAGTTTTGAGCATGATGATAGTCTTTGGAAATCTCTTGACGAGTAGAAGACAATGGTGCCCTCAAGAAGAGGTTTAGAGATGATTGAGAAAAAATGAAATTTCGATACCTCATCCCTTAAAAGAGTACTTAGGGGGTTAGTTGTGTTACAAGTCACTCATTGTCAGAATCTTGATTGTAAAAATATTGAACATTACATCAATAATATTAGTAACACAATGCATTTAGTATGCTCAAACATTATACCAAACATTTATTAGAAGCATGGAATTTTTTTTCCTAATAACAAACATGCAACCAACCACTTTATAAAACAAATGTCAATTTAAGAAATACATTTACATTAGTTCCATTGAAAATTTAAAATTACAATTACTCAATCATCTTTTTCTTACACTTGAAGGGGTGTCATAAAAGAGATCCAATTCATGGTGTAATATTTTTGACCCAATCTATTTTCTATAAGACGACATGTTACAACTAGTAAGGTAAACCAATTGTCCATTTTCATCAAACATCTTCCTACGGTATCTTTCTCTTGATAAGAGCTTATGGAATTTTGGGACTACTATATTATCTTGTGCATCCGAACTCGACCCTAAGTCATGATCCTGCAAAATTCAATGAACAATTATTCAACTGCATGTGCATACATAACATAATTTTAATGAGATAATTGAATTATAAACAAAATCTAGACTTACTGCAATCAGCGGGGGAGAACTTGAAACACTTGCAACGATATGGAAGGAGTTGGAATATAAAGAATTGGCCATTTGATATTACACTTTTTTTCCTGTATTTGAGCCAAAACCATCATCTTGGGAAGTATAGAACAATTTAACTTGAAATAGAATTTCGAATGACTTTTACAAGTTAACAATGCACATAATTATATTATGACACCTTGGTGCGTCTGTATATAAAAAATTCACCAGTGCACTAAATCATGAGAGGCATTGAAGTGTGACCTCTGTTATAGACTCCACAAAATTTAAATGTGGATGTTTGCATTTTAATTTTGTGAATTAAATTGTTTGTCGGTGTATTTTTACTTAAACACCACATTGGTTCTATATAAACTGTATAACAAAACAATGAAGTAAGTTACAAAAAAAATAGTGTGTGTTTATCATCAATGCACCAAAATATAAAATGAAAAAATGAGCGAACATTTCAGTTGTTATTGCCTCCACAAAGCAACACCTCCGCAAAATATAAATGTGGATGTTTGCATTTGCATTTTGTAGATTAAATTGTTTTCAATGTGTTTTTACATAAACAATGCATCAGTGTGTTATATACTATATAGCACACAAAGAAAGTAAGTTACAAAAATAAAAATAAAACAATGTGTGAATTTATTATCAATGCGCCAAAGCATACAACGAAAAAATGATCAGGAGTTTCACTTTTTCTAAATGTGTGGGTTTATAAATGAAAACCCTATTCATTATTTCATTCTTTTTCCAAAATTTAAAGTGGATATTTATGCAAGAGAGATTTACCAGCAAAGACTTTGGAGTGGGTGGATTGTTTTGAAGAGCCAAATTCGAAATGTATCATCATAGGTCACATACAAATATGCAAAGGAGAAATTTCAGGTATGTGATTTCATTCAATTAATCATCTTAATCTTTCCCCTATTTGATTCAAGCAATTTTTAGTGCATTCTCAAAAACAAAAGGGTTTCATAGTTAACTTTGATATTGGAAGCCTTGGCTTCCTTGTTGTTTCTCTTTATTTCCCTCTCTATATTTCACAACAAGAATTGTTTTAGCAATATATTTTTATAGGGTTTATTTTCTTATATATGGGGTGTTTGGTATCCATTGCAATGGGAACACTCATTGCATTATATCCCAAACGAGTCTGTTGCTATTGTTTTTTTTTTTTTTTAATTCCTTCATGGTTAATGGTGCGTATTGTACAAGGATAAAGCACCAGTGTACATATTTATGTCAACAACGCCACTAAATTTAAATTGTAAATAATGTTTTTTTTCAATGCCTTCATGGTTAGCAGTGTGCACCGTACAAGTATAGAGAAATTCCGGTGAGTTTAAAATGGAATTAATATCGATTTTAATATTGAAACCATCATGTTTTAAGTTTATTCACGGGTCGATGGTGTAGAATAAACAATACTTAGGCATCGGTTCTTCTATTAATTTATAAAGCACTGTGTGAGTACAACAATTTGTAAACAAACATTTTCAAGTTTGTGAAGGCACTGTTATTATATACCAGTGCATATTCATATGATTAATGCACTGGTGCAGGCCAATTTATTATACGCACCTATATCTTATTTTGTAAAAAAAATCATAATTTTTATAACTGATGAATCCTAGTTTTTTTCTTTTTTCAGGGAGATTATGAAAAGTATAAGGAACAAATGAGGGGAAAACCAATACATGTTGGAAGGGATGTCCAAAAAAGTGTAGAAGGAGATGGTACAACAAATGAGCATAATTGCATTGCAGGAGGAGCCATCCCAACAACAATGTGCATCAGAGTATCTAATCATTCATTTATTCTTTTATGTGCATTGAATTTAATTGTCACATGAAATACTAATATTCAATTGTTTTGTTGTAGAAAAGAAAAAAAAAATGGAGTCCATTCAGCACATAAGACGGGGCGACGAGGAATAAAAGGGTCGATCGTAAACTTTGTGAGTATTTACGTTTTCGACCTTACTTAACATTTCATGTTTTTTGTGATCTTTATATTTAAATAACTAATTCACACTTGTCCATGGATGTCTCCTAATAGGTGATAACATATAAAGAGGAGCCAACCAATGAATTGATAGACATTGGGTTAAGTATGGGTTGTGAGTATATGTTGAAGTGTCAAAGTTTTATTGAACGATTTGAAAGTAGCTATGTTGTTTAACTTCTCTTGTTTTATAATTAATGGAACAACAAGAAACCTTTATATTAATTGTATCGATTTTGCTTTGTCACGACGTATTAAACATGCAGGAAACAAAGTGTGGACTGCAGCCAATAGAAGAGATTTTGAGAGAAGCCATGAAGCATGGCTTCAAAAGAATGTGTATTGTTTATGTAAGACTTGCTACTATGGTACGTTTTTTTATTTACACAATCATATATATTCTACTATATATAAATGTACATACATTTCTTACACTTTATTTCTATGTTTGTAGATGGAAGATCAAGAGACAAAACATAAAAAAACAAGCCAATAAAGAAAACATTAGGTTAAATAACCAAAGTACAATAACACCTACAAATTATGAAGAAATGAGGCATGTACGTAGCTTGAGAGATGACAAAAGTTCAAATGATGAATGACAATCAATATACCTGAATGTTACTGCAAGTTGTATGTTTTGGAATATTTCTCTGTGAAAATCAAGGATTTTGTTTAATGTACTCGACATATTGTCCCAATTGCATGAGGACATGTTACTGATAATTGTAACAATTACATATTGGTTGCATTTTGATTATTGTGGACCTTTACGTTGTCCGATTTTGTATGACGATGGGTCTCTTATTCATATATAATTATATGGGTTTCTTATTTTATTGCATTGTCAAATGTTATAAAATGTTGCATTGTTGATTAATTAATATGTGGATGATTTACATTGTTACAAATAACAGAGGTGTAATCCATTGGATAACACATTAATGTAATCATTATATCAAATTGCAATAACAAAAATATAAAAAACAATATTAATATAAAAAATATTTGATTTTGAGATTATTAATTCAAAATTTGTAAAAAGAACAATTAATTAAAATATTAACATATCAGTGCATTTTATTCTTATGAACTCACTAAACGATGCATACCATAATATACAAAATGATGTGTTTTAAGGAATTTTATACAATACATGCTGGTATTAATGATGGTGTTTACAATGCCCGCAGGGGTGTAGACCAATTGGCAAGTGTCGTGTAAATGGAAAGAAATATGTAAAAAGGTGGTCTCAAGTTCAGTTATCACCCTGATTTACTTGCACCCCATGCTTGCAGGTTGTGTGGATGCACCTAGAGGTTATAGAGGTAGCAGATGGGAATCGACCCTGTGTCACGCGAGTATGAGAATCGTGAGTTGTCGATTCCGCCAGTACAAAAAAAAATGATGGTGTTTACAATACACATTGATGCTAATGTTGGTGTTTTAAATATACTATATGCATTGGTGCTTAGTAACAAATAATGGCACTAACATCTCACCTCTAATATTTGAAATTTCACTACCCTTCTATGCATAAGGTAATATAGTCGCTCATGCGTACAAAGTATACAAGCACCGGTGTGCCATAAAAATAGAATGAATTGGTGCATAATATTTATAACAACACCACCGCTACATATAAAAAACAATACGAACGATGCGTACATAATCTCAAAAAACAATACGAACGATGCGTACATAATCTCAAAAAACAATGGTGCTACATACAACAAAAGAATTTGAAACCAAGGCATAATAATTATAAGAGTACTAGTGTTGCATACAACAAAAAAAGGCAGAACCAATGTGTAATAATTGTAAGAGCACTGGTGCTTTACAGTTTTATGTATGCACCAATGTAGATTTTTTAAGAGTGCATCAGTATGTTTTATCAATACAAGTACTAACAAAAGAATCTCTCTAAAACCTCCACCTACCCAAATTTTTGTAGTTATATGGAACACTCGTTGAAGCCTTTGCTAAAACCTTCGCTAAAACCTCTGCCAAAACCTCCTCTTCAATAATGAAGGTTGTTGCAGAGGATTTTTTGAATTTTTTTCCAAATCTTGTAACACTAAAAACCTCCGCAAAAACCTCTGCTGCAAAGTGTTTTCCTTGTAGTGATTGCAAGTTCCTGCAAAATATACTCAAAGCACACAAGTTGAGGGTGAAAATGTTCATAATTTTAAATATTTGAAGACTACGATGGATAAATATGTGTTGTGTTATCCCTCGAGATGTTCCAGGTTGTCAATGGAAGGATGTTGAGGAACCCCAGGGGATAAGGCTCAGGGTGAGTCTTAAAGCCATGCTTGCAATAAGGTAAATTATGCAAAATTGGGTAAGTTTTTTTCTCTCTCTTTCAAAACTCTCGACCCTCAAACATTATTAGATAAGATAATAAAAACTCTCAGCTCCAAGAGGAATTTGTCCATGAGTCTTTCATACATTTTAGATTTTAAGGTGGGTGAAATGATGAATTAGAAGAAAAAAAACATAAACATATGAGGCACTGCAAAGAATGAATCTCATAGCTTATAGAAATAGAATAATTTGCTAAGAAATCAAGAATCCAGTAGTTCCAACACACATAACAGATCATTAAAATAGGTTTCAAATAGTTACACATATTCATATATTTAAACACATGGAAGTACCCTTTGCATATCGTTTAAACATATAAAGAAATGGCAAGAAGTGGTCATTTTTTAAGAGGAAATCACTTATATTCTATAGCCATACACCACACAGTTACAATGAATATGTTGCATAGCTTGTTCCTTCAACTTTTATTGATGGGGATATGATACAAGCAGCGAGATGAGATGGGTGGATTTTACAAGAGAAAATGCACAAAATAAGAATAATTACAGACTAAAACATAATGCAGGGGATGAATCTCATGAAGAATGTTGCCTTCACTATTTGTCTGTGCTTGAGGTTGGTGATCTAACAACCTTGGTTGTAGGAAAATATTTAATTCCCCAAAGTGTCGACCCTAAGAATGAGCTCCTTATCTTACATTATAGACCTCTTTGTTTGTGAGAAAACCACTCATTTAATCCAATACTACTTCTTGAAACTGGATACAGCTTGTCAATCTCTTGATACCACCTCTAGTTTTCCAATTAATTTTTCCTTATTTTTACTAGGTAAAAAATATGTTTTACCACTAGAGTTAACTTGTCGATGTTGTTGTTGGGTGTGTTCGCTTTGTCCAATTGAGCTTCTATCTAGATTTTTCTAGGTGGCTCAATTGGACCCTTAGTTGTTGCACTAGATGGGCTAAACCCTTTAACAGTTGAGGTCCATGGATGGTTGAAAGAACATCTAGTTGTTTCCTCTTAACCACCACTACTCCTCAATGTTGGACACCACTGGCCAACTATTTTAATATTCTTCCCAAGATTCTGCAGAGAGATGGTCAATTGATACAACTGCAGCTTAGGACAGATTATCAAATCTCCCTCTGCTCTCAAGTTTGAATTAATGATACCAAAGAGAGAAATGATCTCCTTCGCAAAATGTAGAACACACTCTCTAGACGTGTGTAGCCAAGATGGTTGATATTTCTCTCATGAGCGGAGAGAACGAGAAGGTGGGTCATTATCACACACCCAAACCCCTAAGTACCTTTTAGGAGATGGGGTATCATATTTTCACTTCTTATAATAATATTAAATCATCTCTATCACAACTATGTTGTCTTCCGCTTGTCAAGAGTTTTCCAATGACAATAATTTTGCTCAGAACTGAGCTCTGGATCAAGAGTTGTGACCTACCAAAGTTCTCATATTTGTGTAGGAAACACCTCTCCTATTGCCACATGGAATTCACGTGACCTCTCAATGTCCACGCCAACTGACGTGGTGACACCATGGTCTTGGTGCGGCTCTAGACTAGCCTTCCATTGAGGAACTTTGGTCCACAAAAACCTATAGCTATCATCGCTCGGACCTTATCCTAGCACACTCTTTGTTTTTCTCCGAAGATTATGGTATCAAGGAATATTACTTATCGATACCATCCATTAGGAGGTTGATAAATTCACACAGTCTCATTACCCCGAACCCAAGGTATCAAGGAATATTCCCTCTCCCCTCGATGAATGGTCTCGATGCATGAAAGACCTCCAAACCTACGGTTAGGATTCATTCAACACCTAAGGTTCATCTATCCAACTAGACCACACTCAACTCATCAACCAACTAAATATTGGCACACGTTATTCCACGGGTGCTCTTAGTCAGCATCAACTCACCCTTTTCTTCCGATTTGCTAAGTGGGACCTGTGATAATCAACAGTTGAGATTGAGTTTCGTTAAACACCTAGGTCACTACTGTCATAGTGCATCTATCTCTTGACCTGACATGTGGCTCAGTATATACTTGACACGTGGACCCATCACGTCTCGTCAGGTCACCATAGGGAGCTTAAACTCGCTTGGCCAGAGAACGAAAATTGTTTGTCTCCTATAAATCGATTAGAGTACTTAATTAATATTTCTCAAAAGTATCTCTCATGGTATTTAATTACTTAAATCTCATTAGGGATAATTATTCTCCACAACTGATTACCCTAGTAAACACATTCTTTTTACTTTTCCTAATAACTCTCACCTAGTAATTAATGTAGATTCATTTTCCCTCCATTTTCCATGGTAATGGTTTAGTGTTAGTTTAATTATCTAGATTACAACACATTATAATGCAATTAATTTAATTATATCATAAGATAATCAAATTAATTATAAAGTACCAAACTCCATCGTAACGTGGGGTATGCAAGATGGTCATTCAATTGACATGATCATGAAGAGTTGTCTCCATGCCAAGAATATACCAATCCTAGTGTAGGTTTTAAACCTTTACATTATATTAATGCACATACGAATTATTTATAAAATAGAAAGAAAATAATAGCAATCACACATAGCACTTGGAAATTTACCCTGGAAACCTTTAACAGGAAAAACCAACAAATGTTTAAAGCCACACCTCTAACTCTCGTTGTATTAAATTCACCATTTATAATACAATATATATGATTCTACAACATTCAAAAGCCATAATCCATTGACCTAGATTAGATTACAACCTTAATTTCTTAACTGGAATTAGAAAACCATTGGTCTAAAAACAATGTGTCAAAATCGCCCAAAACAGACAAAACCGTGTGCCAAAACTGTCCATTTTTTTTCCAAGGGCTTTTCCCTCGAACCCCTAGGAAGTGGGGGCCTATAGTGCCCCTCGAACCCCTAGGAAGTGGGGACCTACCATGCCCCCCTCATTTGTTCCTAGTTCAGTGCAACGTATAGCACTTGGGGATAATCATGCAAATAATATAACACATACCCAACATTCTCCCACTTGTTTTTTGCTTTCCATATAGGGAGCCTGAGGATTACATGATCAACAATTTAGGCTTCTCTACACTAAGCGAAATTCTCAATGCTTACAAAGTTTGTCAATGACTCTGAAATATTATTCAAATTGTCAACCTTCACCAACAATACCTTCTTGTCTTCAACCATATCTCTCACTGAGTGATACTAAACATCAATGTGCTTTGTCTTAGAATGATAAGATGGGTTCTTTTCTAGAAAGATTGCACTCTGACTATCACAATCTAACATTACAAATTTTTGTACAAACCCAATACTTAAACACAATATTTGTAACCGTACAACTTCCTTACTCGCATGAGTGATTGTCATATAGTCATCTTCTATAGTTGATAGTGAAACTACAGATTGTCTCTTGCTCATCCAACTGACTTCTCTTCCAAATAGGTTAAATGCATAACCACTTGTATATCTTCTACGATCTATATCTCCATCCCAATTTATCTCAACAAATCCACATATGTCCAACACTCTGTCCGCACCAGGTCTTCCTTGGTATCAAATTCATAATATGTAGTGCCAGACAAGGACCTAAAAACCCTCTTTGCAAATGTCCAATGATCCTTCCCTAGTTTTTACATATACCTTCTCAAAAATCCCATTGAACATGCAATGCTTGATCGAGTACATAAGATTGCATACATCAAACTACCAACAACACTAGCATAGGGAACATGGGACTTGTCCTCTTCCTCTTCTTGTGTCTTGGGACACTGATCTACAGATAACTTTACACCTATGGGAATAGGGACCTTCACTGATTTGCATTCCTACATATTAAACTTTGCAATATTGTCTCAACATATTTCCTCTAATTCAAACAAAGTTTCTTATTTTACCGATCTCTTTTAATTTCCATGCCTAAAATAAAATTTGCAACACCAAGATATTTCATATCAAATTTAGAAGACAGTTGGGTTCTTACCTCCTTAATGAATTCTTGTTTGTTTCCAATCAACAACATATCATCAACATACAAAACCACATAAATAAAATGATCTCCAACTAATTTGAAATACACATAGTGATCAACTTTGCTCCTTCTGAAACCAGGTCCCAAAATATATGTATCAAAATTTTGATACCACATCCTTAGATATTGCTTTAACCCATACATGGACTTTTTCAGCTTGCAAACCAGATCTTTCTTACACTTAACTAAAAAACCTTCTGGTTGTTTCATGTTGATTTTTTCTTCAAGATCCCCATGTAGGAATGGTGTCTTTACATCCATCTATTCTACTTTAATATCAAAAGCAACACCAATAGACAAAATAAATATAATAGAAGTCAATTTAGAAATAGGAGAAAAAAAAGTCACGAAAATCAATTCTCTTTACCAAGGAATATTCTTTATCTACTAGGTGAGCTTTATACTTCTCCACTTTTCCTTCTTCGTTCAATTTCTTAAACACCCATTTGTTGCCAATGTGATTTCTTCAAGATTTTACCATCCTCTAAATCCACTACCTCCTTAATAGTTATGGTATCATCATCAGTAATAAATGAAGCAAAAATAGAATGAAAATCGGGTGAGGAATACATTTCTAGTTGTCTTCTTTCCCAAACCGATGTCCTCAATAATAGAGTATGAGATTATTTTTATAATTCATGTTCTTCTGTTGAGTCAAATTCTTCACCCTCTAGCTCAAACTCTATTGTCTCTAGTTATTTTAATTTTGGTGAAACTTCCTATTTAGGAATATCTTTAACCTCTCTAAGGACAACATCCTGACTACAGACAACCTTCTTAGTTTCTGGGTTCCAAATTTCATATCCTTTTATACCATATTTATAACCAATAAAGATACACTTTTCATCTGTATTATCTAGCTTACTACTATTTTCCTTTGGAACATGTACATAAGAATCACAACCAAACACTCTGAGATGTTCAAGAGAGGGTTTCTTACCATTCCATTCCTCATGTAGAGTTTTTCCCACCAATACTGAAGAGGGTGATCTATTTACCAGGTAACATGCAGTACCCACTACCTCTACCCAAAATTTTGGTCCTAACCCGACACCATTGAGGATGCTCCTTGCTTTTTCCATCAACATCCTATTCATTTTTTTTGCAACCCCATTTTGTTGAGGTGTGTATGGATTAGTATTGTTCCTTTCTATAACACACTTCTTACATAATTCCTCAAATTCATTCATGTTGAACTCTCCACCATTATCTATCCTCAACACCTTTATTTTCTTTTATGTTTGATTCTCCACATGATCCTTAAACTCTTGAAATTTACCAAATATCTCTAATTTATTTCAGAGGAAATAAATCCATGTATTCCTCAAGAAATCATCAATGAACGAAACATAGTACACATATTTACCTAGTGATGGAATATGCATAGGTCCAAACACATAACCATGTACTAACTCTAAGATCGCCTTTTCTCTTGTAGCACCAGATGAGAATCTTACCTGATTATGTTTACCATATATGCAATGTTCATAGAAATCAAAATCCAATGTGCAGATAGATATACCTTCAACCATACCTTTATCATGTAGTGCTCAAAGGCCCTTCTCTCCAATATGTGCCAATCTTTGATGCCACAACATTGTCTTTTCTCCGGAGACCATATAGGTTTTTCCTTCTTCACCCTCAGGAAAAAAAAAATTATTACACCCATTACTAATTTTTCTTCCCAACGACTTGTATAGAGTTCCATTCCAAAATACCCTCATCAACACCATTTCTCCTCAAACCATTTTACAAGTTTCCTTTCTGAACACAGTATGTACACCTACAAGACTCATCTTGCATACATATATCAATTTTCTAGCCAACTCTTGAATGTGAAAATCCGCAAGGAGTGTTCTAATACTTCTTTCCTTGAGATGCAACTTAACATTTATGTGTCCCGTGATTTTGGATGTTGAGTTATCTCATAGGAAAATGTCACCTCCATTATACTTTTCATATTCACATAACCACTATCTATGAGAAGTCATATGAAAAAAATCACCTGAATGATCATCCATGCATCATGATCTACATGTGTGCTTCAAGAAGCCAAGTGCACATCTCCTCCTTCTAAGGAGGCTTTCCCTTCTACGGAAGGAACATCATTATAACCCTTCCCTCTCTCAACAATTTGTGATCTATAGTCCTTCTTGAAATGACCAACTTTACTACATTTCCAACATTTCTTTAAGGATTTTCCTAGATATTTAGATCTACCTCTAGATTTAGATCTCCCATTCAAGGACTTATTTTTATTTCTATCCAAGATACATCCTCTTATAGATAAGGAATATATGGTATGGATATCCATGGTTTTCCTCCTCATTTCTTCCAATAACAAGGATGAAATAAAATCATCAAACTTTAAAGTGGTTGCATTACTACCAATAGATACAACCAGATTATCCCAGGAATCTGGCAATGAACAAAGTAAACTATATACTTATCTTCATTTGAAATTTTAATATCCATAGAAAACAACTAACTTACCACAATATTGAATGAATTTAGATGCTTTGTCATCGAGTCTCCATCATTCATCCTCACAAGATACAACTTCTTTCGAAGGAAAAAATTATTTACTAGGAACTTGGACTGATACAAAGCCCCTAACTTATCCCATAATTCCTTGGTTGTAGCTTCTCCCGAGACATTTAGTAACACTAAATCTGAAAGACACAACCATATTGTGCTCTTTTCCTTCCTATCTAACTTCATCCAATCTTCTATTGACACACATGTAGGTTTAGTACCCGGTTCCACAACAACCCATTGATCTTTGTCTATCAAAAGATCCTCCATATTGAGCTTCCATAGCTCAAAAAAATTCCCATTAAATTTTTCTATCTCAATCTTAGAATTGATCACCATTTTATTTCACCACAAGAATCACCACTATAAATCTCCCATTGAAACTAGGTTTATAACAAACCCAAGATAACCAAACACTTAGCAACAAAGGCATCCCCCTTAATCCAATAACTTCTCTAATATCAAATGTAGGTTTTAAACCTTTAGAGTATAGCAATGCACATACATATTCTTTATAAAATAGAAAGAAAACAATAAAAATCACACATAGTAAAATCACGCATAGTACTCGTAAATTTACCCTGGAAACTGATAATCGGAAAAACTAGCAAATGTTTAGATTCGCACCTCTAACTCTCATTGTATTAAATTCACCATTTACAATACAATATATATGATTCTCGGGCATCCAAAATCCCTAATCCATTGACCTGGATTAGATTACAACCTTAATTCCTTAACTACAAGTAGAAAACCATGGGATGGAAAACCATGTGCCAAAACCACCCAAAATGGATGCAAAAAACAACCCAATTTTGTTTTTGGTTGTGACCCCTTCATTGTGCATGGGGCTAATTTTTCAAAGAATATAACACATACCCAACACCTGGCATAAGAATGCAACTTCACTTCCCTTGAGGAGTTGTTATGTGATGGAAACATGTTGGGATCACATTGAACAAGAAGATCAACATTCAACTTGGCTTCATTCACTGCCAAGATGGACAATCTCCAAGTCTAAGAGGGAGGTGGGAATGAGTAGTGAGTCCATAGTTCGGATCTAGATATTTCTCATAGCTGAGAATTAATGAACAAACTTCTATTGTGAAAACAAGTGAGCTATAACTAGAGCTAGAACCATAGCTAGGGACTAGAGCCAATAGCTAGATCCACGAGGCGAAGCTAGAGTCAAATCCACATTCCAGAGAAGCAGACATAAGACACATTGATATATATTGGTTTCCTTGAGATTTTCTAGACCAAAAAGCCTCTCAATGGGGAGGTGTGATCTGAAATGGATTTGAACCAACGAATGGGTAAGACTTAGTACCTACAAGACAATTTGACAATTTATGAAGTTTATTTAAACTATGTAAAAGATAAGTAAATGTAAATGTTGAATGAGACAAATGTGAGAGGAAAACATTGTCAACCCACATACATTTGTGCCTTGATCCACTGCAAC
>ML816179.1:47185-58715 GCA_009831015.1 Picea engelmannii | reverse complement strand
GATCCAACGGTTCAGATCTAATCGGGATTTCACTCATCGCGATTTCGGCATTTGCGATGTCAAAATTCACAAGTCCTCCGGACTCGCGATTCTCCGATTCCCGATGGCTCCTTTCATACGCTAGCCCTCTTGAGCTTAGCTCCCGGTCAACGTGACCTTCACTCCGTGACCGCAACCTTATGTCTCTCTATCCGGGTTTCGGCGTTTTCAGTGACGAGATGCACACGTACTCGGAACACCCGATTCTCCGATCCCCGATGTGCTCCTTTCCCGATCTTTAGCCCCTTTCGGCTACACAATGGTCCATGTGACCGTCAACACATGACCTCGGTCAAACCTCTCATCGGGGTTTTGGCATTTTCGATGTCATCATGCACATGCCTACAGAATTCTCGATCCTCGATTCTTCGATGAAGGAAATCAACGGTCCAGATCTCATTCTTATCCAACGGCTGTGATTACATCACGAAATCGCATATCGCGATTTTAGAGTTCTTGATGTCAAGAGATTTGGCATTACAAAGTGCCGATTCCTGATCCCCGATACTCCATGCAGAGATTCAACGGTCCAGATCACTTCTAGTTCAACGGCTCAGATTACATCACAAAATCGCATATCGCGATTTCGGAGTTTCTATTGCAGTGTGTTCTTAACATATCAAAGTCTCGATCGCCGATGCCTCTGCTGACGTCACACGTGGTTTGACACGTGTTAAATACTGCCACGTGTCACTCTGAAGTGTTGAATCTGCCTGCCACCTGTCATTACCTGGTTGTGCCACGTGTCCCTAGCTGACGTGGACTACTGTCGTGAGTTGGATCGATGGTCTAGATCACATGTTGATCTGACGGTGCAGATTCAGTCGGGGTTTCGCATATCGCGAAATCGGGGTTTTCGTTGCATTGTGTTCTTTGCATATCGAAATCCCGATCCCCGATTCTCCGATGAAGGAAATCAATGGTCCAGATCTCATGCTTGCTTTAACGGCTGCGATCAAATCGTGAAATCGCATATCGCGATTTCGGGGTTTTCGATGTCAAGTGAATTGGACATTTCAAAGTCTCGATCCCTGAATCTCCGATGAAGCCTCCTGGATGCCATGCGTCCATACGAATGGACGATCCAGATCCCATCGGAATTTCACCTTGGATTTTCCCAATGATAAACCTTGTGCAGCTCCTATTCGATCTGACGGCTAGGATTCTCTCTCCAATATCCCGATGACTTGTCCAGGATTTCTCCTCTGCACACTAGGGCTTAACCTCCGTGCACTTTCTGTAGATCCTGTGGCTGACGGGTATCTGCTTCCAATCTAATGGCTCAGATCACTTCTTCTACACGCCAACTCCTGCGCTTAACATCTGCGCAGCTTCTCTCGATCCAACAGCTATCGGTATTTCCAAGTGAGATCTGACGACTCTCGGTCTCTTTCCTGAGCTTCCTGCACGTATAAGAACTCTATTCCTCCTGAGCTTATTCTCCCCGAATCCTTAAAGGATTTCGATGTCTGCTTTCGATCATTCACCTCTCTGAACCTTCCATCTTCATTGTTGTACTTAAGCCATCATCACTACTGTACTTGCCATCAATGACAAGTCTATGCTGCCTGTAAAACATGCCAAAAATCCTTTGTACATTCTTCCTGCACCCATGCCATATTCATTGTTGTACTTGCCATCAATGACAAGCATATGCTACCTGTTAAACATTTCCAACATATTCATGGTTACATGTGCTAGAGAGACCCTTGTAAAAAATTGGGATGGTCGAGGGACTAAGAACAGTGAAGGGATACATTCCTTGGGTTGGACAAATCGAGAGGAAGAGAGCTAGTGGAAAATCAGGATAGTTGTAGGAGAATACGAGTGGGTTGTGGGTTTTTCTGAGTTGTGAGTGGGAAGTGAGAGACCGCCCTATTTTATGGATTTCTAGCCCCAACTTGGGGGTGACTTGTTGTTGAGATCTAGAACAACAATTCTATGGTTTGGTATAATGTTTTTCCTAATCAGCTAGTTGCACAAACGTTTTTAAAATATAAGTGTTTTATCTTGTTTCAATGTTGTATTATGAGTTTAATTGATGTGTATTAACTATGTGTTTGAGAACGATTTATATGTTGTTGTGATGAGTTATTTAAATTGAATTCATGTTGTTTTTAGTATGTTGTTGATGCATTTAATTATGATATCATACAATAGTTAAATATGTTTGTAATTCGTAGCTAGTAAGCTACACAAAATTAATTAGCAAAGAATTTTTTTTTTATGTGTTTTTCGCATAATAATGATCCTCATTTCAGTTGGGGGTTGTTACGGGTACTTTGGTGCTTAATCCCTCTAGGTTACGGTGAACCCTTAGGGAATGTAGGGAATGTATACTTGAGACCACATGTTAGGACACTTGAAAATTTTAGAACTCTACATTCCCTAAGTTCATTTATTGAGAGCATCATTCTCTACTTTCTTGTGGTTCCCTTTTTCTCCAATTTATAGCCATTATGATCACACTTGCACAGTCATTAGAAAATTTCAAAGTTAGTGATTTTTTCATATTTTAGAATTTCTCATTTTTTAGGGGGACCTGTGACTTTTTCTTATTATAGTGGTGGGTACCCACACTTTTTCTTTATATCGGTCATGAATAGGGCTATTTTATGGTGACTCAATTGTAGAAAAGTTTTGAGCACATAGAGGTGCACTTTAGCAGGGTGCCTTTTATTTGGTATTTGTTATGTCCAATTATTTGAGATTTTGAGGTAAATGTTTTTTACTATAATATAGGTTAAATGTTTATGCTTTTTATTTTTGCATTGATTAGTGTCTCTTTGTCATCATTGTGCCTCAAGATTGACCCCACTTAGATGTGAAGCTTAAACCTTTATAATTTGTTGTTTGTCATAACTTATCTACTATAACCTACTTATCATGGGTTGCCCTAGTTAACACCTTGCTTGACCTTTTTGTTCCTAGGCTAAGTTTTCTCATAGGCTTGGGAGTCCTACTAGTCCCTCCCTGTCATTGAGTTTTAACCTACATGATTCTCTCTCAATCTATTTCTGGTTATTTCTTGATACTTGCAGACTCATGTTTAATGCTTCACTACAAATTTCTTGCTACCATTGCATTCATTATGTTGTTTGTCATTTGCATCCTCGACATTTTCATTTCAAACCATATCCTTGGAAGAAACATGCCCATGAATGTCCATCTCCATCCTAGTATCTTTTTTTTGTTTTGCATATGTTTATTCTATGCGCCTGGAACATTCTTGTATGCCTTGCAACAATAATTTCTTCCACTGCATTATGGCATTATTTTAGTCTTTTCTGGGATTTTCTAATATGAAACAAACAAAAAAACTAATATTTATAAAATAGGGGGAAGGAATCGAGATCTTGATAATATAAGTACATATGAAGCAATAATCAAATTGTGTCTCCCTTGAACAAAGAACCTATGTTGCATCAATCCTTCACAGTTGAGTTTTAGTATTGCCTTAGGATCTATACTATGATTAAGAGTTTTGTGCTCCTTTGATTGGTTATTCTTCCAATCATTATGAGGATGGCCTCAATGCCTCCTACATCGATGGTTTATATTATTGGTTCTTTGTGGTAATCAAGTGCCACTTAAGTCATTATTGTGTTGTGTTTTTGTTCAAGGGATGTCACTACCATGAGTTAACCATTCCTTGGATTCATTGAATGTCCATACTATCCTTCCCTATTATCAAATTTCTCTTAGTTTGTTATTATTACTAGTGTAATTACTCACACGAGTGTGGAGGATTCATTATTTTCTTATCATTAGTGGTTTTTTCTCTCAATGTCTACAGTAAATTTACTCTAGGGGATAGATTTAGAATCAGTTATACCTCAGGACTTACTTTCATCATTAGTAGGTTTCCTTGTGCTCATTAGATAACATATCATCATCAGTCACTAACTAAGCAATTTCTCATGTGTTCGATAACAAGACCTTTATACACACAGTGGGATTCATGATGTACCTTGGATTCCATTTGTCTTATTGGTGAAATGCCTTGCCTATGACTGTGATTTTCATTATTTGTTGTTGCTTTGAGGGTCTTTCTCATGTGTTATTTAAATTTGATGCATTTAGAATATGTACTTCGTGGTGTGTTGTTTTCAATCATTATTCATGACCTTCAAATCATATCATGTTCTTGATACTTGCTTGTGTTAGTTGATGAGAGATTCCCAAATGCTCTCCTTCCAATGGATCTCTTCTTATCAACATTGAATCATTTGCTTTGGGAATGAGATTTAGATACCTTTATAGTACCTTAGGGCTTGCATTCATTAGTTACAAGTTCCCTCACTATTGACAATGGGTATACATTATTGACTCTTCATTGATAGGTTCTAGAAGTGTTTGACATTAGTACATCCATTCACACTTGCTAGAATGTATTATGTATATTGGTTCCCATTATCATCATTGGTGGGTTCCCTCGTGTCTATCAACAATATACATCAATGATTAGTGATCATACAATTTCCCCCATGTTCAATTTCAAATCATTTATCCACATGAAGTAGATTCATACATTTGGCAGCTTCGGATTGAAGACCTTGGGTTATAGTGGCCTCCCTTTTTGCTACTATTACTTGAGTTGCACATACAATGCCACCTACTCATATGACATTGGTACTTTTGAATAACTAGTTGTGCTTCACATAACTCTAGTTGTTCTCTTAATATAGACTAAGACATAGATCCACTTTGTATTTGCTAGTGGATACAATACCATTTTGACATGGATCCACCGTGTTTTATTTCATGGCCATGGTTTTGCATTTGATATTATATATTTCATGGATTTGCAGTCTATTAGATTTGGTAGCCATGCTTACTTTTCGCTTGAGAATAGGTATGCCCGCCTTGGGGGAGAGAGTCATCTAATACTTTGGTTTTTGTTTGTAGGTACCTTTTTTATCCTAGGTTTTTTTTATGCTATGTAGTTTCACTTGCATGTTTTCTCCATACTATTATAATGTATTCCAATCATCAACTTCCCTTTTGACCTCATACATTAGGGGGCATCTATTATAAATGCATTTGGTCACCTTTGATCATATGTATCTTATACCATGCTATTCCTCTCTACATATATTTCTCATGCGTTTATGGCATGCTCATAACTTTTTTTCAAGAAACTTGTGGGCTACCCACAACTTGTCTTAAGCAAGCATGTGAGTGTCTTCATAAATAATTTAAAAATAATAAAGGTGCATTAAATGTGCACTCCTAAGAAGAAGTCACGAGACTCATACATATGTGCAAGCTCTAGCATCCACCCCCAACTGCCTTAGCCACATTTATGCGGTATAAATAAGGGTTATTGGTTGGAAGAAGTATCAAGAGACCATTGAACAAGGATATGCTAGAGTAAATATCAGAGGAACAACCTTGGTTTTTTATCACTTTATCCTTTTCAGAGTCCAGTGGTTTTGAATCTATTCCTATCTTAAAGTGGGGTTAAAACATCCCATATTTTTCCTAGCCATAATAAAGTAGGAGAGCATATGTGGAGCACAAGTAGACAAGTGATCCAAGAAAGAGGAACTTGAACTCAAGTGATGAAGGTGTTGGAAACAATTAGGTATAATGTTATATTTATTATCCATGTTTAATATATTTATGAATATCTATCTTCCTTCCCCCAAATCATGGTGCAATATATTTGATGATTTGATTTTAATTTATGATTTGTGGATGAACTAACCTCCCGATGTTAGTTAGAATTAGTGCATAGTGGATTTATGTTATCATTTTATGTATTTATCATAATTCGCATTTATATTTCCATTTGGATTTGAGGAAGGTTTGTTGTTGTTATAATGTGCAGGTCTAAAGGAAAGATTGGAATTGTGAGAAAGTATTTGGATTGCATATGAATGACATAAAGGGATCAACCATATTATCACAAGTATTATTATGTCCTCTTATCCTACGCAATTACATATTATAACTTATTGGTTCTAGAATTTAGTTAGTTATCTTCCATTTTCTCTGTCAATGATTCACCCTAAGTAATTGGGGATTTCCCCCTAAAACTCACACTAAAGAAACACACTTTACCTAAAGACACATTAGATCAATTTGATCTCAACTAAATCCTAAGTGTCTAAATATCCTAACATCCCTCCTTAAGAACAAACTTGAATAGGATTGAAGGATTTATAAAGTCAACACAATAGGAGAAGGAAGGAGGCTTTAGATCCTATCCCCTCTTAGTGACAACTTTTTGAACTCTTAACATAGATAAATTTTTGGAAAACTTTTCTTCTATAAGAGACTTTACAAAAATATTTGCAACTTGAACATCTGTAGGGAAATGCACTTCGAGAATGCAATCTCAAAGAAGCTTTATGATGAAGTACATGTGTAGCTTAATGTGTTTGTTTCCTTGTTGTTGAACTAGATCTTTGGCAAGCTCAATGGTGCTTTAATGATCGCACTAGAGTGTGGTCAGATGCTATTGTTGGAATCCAAACTCTAAACAAATTTATTGGATCCATAAGGTTTCTTAACTTGCATGAATTGTTGATCAATACTCTCCTTTCATTAAAGAAAGAGCAAGGGCATGTTGCTTCTTACAATCCCAAGTTCCAGTTCCAAGACCAAGACTGGAAATATAACCCACATTAGACTTTCAATCATCAAAGTCACTAGCCCAATTGAAATTAGTGAAATCAACCAACGAAGGAGTCCCCCCTGAACTATACCTCAGATATACCAAAGTATCATTTTTTCTACTTTCCAATGATTTTCATGGGGTGTTTGCATGTACAGGGACAAGACCAAAAAATATATATTAGGATAGATATGAGTTGAATACAAAAGGCTACCAACTAATTAACAACCCAAAGTGGCATCTATTTCGAGTGTAGTGTAGGTGGCAATAAGTTTGACTCCAAATTGGAAGGGAGATGGGGCTAGTTTACAATCTTCTATGTGAAGGTGACAAAGAAGGTCACATGCATACTTAAGAAATTTGCATTATTTTCTTAGTCTCCAAGTATTTCACACTAAAGAAGGAATTTCCCTTTCCTAGTCTTAGTATGCATGTGACCTTCTTTACCAATTCCTTTAAGGTGTAATTATTCCTCTCAACAACACCATTTTGTTGTGATGTATATGGAACAATATGTTACATATGAATTCCCTATGCAATGAAGTGAGATGAAAATTTGTTGTTAACATATTTTCCTCCATTATATGTTCTTTACTTTTGAAGTTGATGTCTAGATTGTCTTTCTACAAGGTACACCTAAGTGTGTCTAGAGAAGTTGTTAATGAAAATTAAGAAGTAATTGAACCCAGAGAAAGAAGCAGAGGGAAGCATACCACATAAATCACTATGAACAAGTTGCAAGGGGGCCAAGGCATGCTAAGAGGCATGCATGTCAAAACAGTTATGATGATGTTTGCCAAGAACATAGTCAGGACAAACACCATCTTTGCAACAAATGAGAAGAAGACAAGTCACCATATTCTGATTACATAGTTTTCGTAATGAATGATGGTTTAGATGACCAAAATACTAGTGCCAAAGTTTGCTCAAGTCATCATTATGAACAATAAAAATTGATGGAAGAGATGATGACCCAAAGTTGTAAAATATGCACAACTTGGTAATATCATAAACAATTCCAGTTGCTATGACATGCTTAAGAACTTTTAAATCCTTGATTACAACTTGATGAGGTGAAAATTCTATTGTTTCACCTTCACTTGAATGAGTGATTTGATATACTAACAGATGATTGCAGGAAGAAGTTTGAACACATAATACATAATTAAAATGACCATCATCTAACTGAAATGTCCACACCTTAAAACACCAAGAGATCTATCATTTCCAACAAATATATGTTTGGTGTTACACTCATTAAGATCATTAAAGATGGATTTATCCTTAGCCATGTGAGAAAATGCTTCAGAATGAATAAACCACGCATTATAAGAAGAAGTAGGTGTTGCATTGAAGGAAAAACCAAAAGAAGAAAGTGTGTGTCTGTGAGAAGAAGAGTTATAAGAAGAGGAATCAAGATTGATGTTGTGCTTCTTCATTGTTGCTTCTAAGGCTTCCATCGTTTTGAAATATTTAGACTCTAGATTACCGTTTCACCCACAAAAATTGCAATCTCTCAATCTTCTTGCCTTTCAATTTAGTTCATTTATCACCATTCGGAGTAGGAGCCCACCGAGAGGGTTTGGGACCCTTGTTTTGTTTGTCATTCAAATGATGTTGCTTCTTTGGATTCTTGGCTTTATTCTTTTGTTGGGACACTAAGGTTTTGCTAGATGTACCTGTAGTGCTAATCACTCCCAAATGCAAGATCTTATCTTGCTCTCTAACCAAAGAATCTCAAAAATGTTTTAAAGAGAGCATTTTGTAAACAACTCCTTGACTAATAAGAACTTATATAGTGGAGTGAAAAGTAAACACAAACACAAAATAGGCAGTGCCAAGCTTTGCAAGAATAACATATATAAGTTGGTGATCTAGCTTGATTATCTTACATTCAATAGGTAAAAGTTTAAATTTTTTCAACTTAGATAGAAAATCTTCAATGCAAGAGAAATCACTGGGATTTAAAGTAATCGATTGGTTTTCAAGCTAGTGGGCTCAAATCTCATTGTCTTTACCAAACGTTTTTTTTCCAGCGTTTACCATGCTACATATAGAGTCTCAATTCTTTTAAGGTGAAATTGAAGATCACTCAAATAGACATTTTGATTAATCAACATGCTTTGTCATTTTTATTATCCCATTTATCTTTCTTTCATTGATTAATAGGGGTAATTTGTGTTCCCAAGGTAACTCATTAAAGTCCCCTACTTCGTAGTGTATTCTCCATATGGGATTTCCATGAGAAGTAGATTAAACTGGTAATCGAGAGATCACTTGGACTAACCATATTACAATATGCACGTACGATAGCTTCAAAAATACACACTGACTTTCTAGATGGAAAGCTCTAAAAAAAATAGGCAGTTAAAGAAAAATACACTGAAAATGGACTCTAGATGTCAAATTTATGCCTTTTCAAAGAAACGGATAAAAAATAACCAAGGTGACATGTCATAGGTGGATGTTGATCAATGTGGTAATAGGTGCACAATGAGTTTGCTAAGTAAAAAAGATTACCTTCCTTCTTTATCTTTCCCTATAAGCATGCTTTTACAAATAAGTTACTTTCATAATGTAAGTGATCCACTTTTATAAAACATGTTAAAATCTTTTTTACAACGAAGTTACTTTATAACTTAAAGTTGCATGCAAAAAAATAATTCTGAAAAAACAAATTAAATTTACTTGAATCATTCACTTTTAGAATTTAAGTGAAACACATTTTACAATAAAGTTATGTTATAACTTAAAGTTGTATAAACTTTTTCAAAAAGAAACTCGATGAAAAGAAAGACTTGAACTCAAGACCTCTAATTTAATAAAGTAACTTTCAACCAAGTGAATTGATGCAAAGCATATAACAAATGTTTAGAAGGAGAAGAGGATCGTATTTTCTTTCTTTAACTTTTTCCTAGAAGTGCATGCTTACCCCTAAAACCCTTGTTTTTGCTTGCAAAAAAAATTTCAACATAGTCGCACACAAAAATAAACAATTTTTTCAAAAAAAAAAAACTAGAATTTTATACACTCGAGGTTAGATCTTGGTTAGTCTACCTGGAAATTGCAAGTTTTCTATGTGTTTTTTATTTTCCAAGATCACATAAAGTGCAAGGCAAAGAGCGTACAAAAAAAAACACTAAATTATGCTTTGTTTCTAATTTGTCGAGATTGCACAAGGCACACGACAAAGGGGATATGCAAACCATAAATATAAACAAAAAAAATTGAAATGAAATATTAAAACTGAATGAAAGAGAATTTTAAAAACTGAAAAAAAATTGTATACCTTTGAACCTAATATAAATTTTGAAAACTCTCAGAGAGGGAAATAGACCACGACCCCAACCAATGTGACCACTTGAGGTAATGTATTAATGAAAAACAAAAATAGTTTACATGTGATTTTCTCACAATCGATCATTAACAAATGACCCTCCATGCTCTTTAAATAGAGATAATGGACCAATCGGGTGCTAACTCATGAATCAATATAGTCTTTAGTATCAAGAAGAAGATGAACCATCATATCACTTTATGGCTAGAAAATAATCATGATTGTTGGATTAGAAAATTACAATGCATCCTAAAGAAACATGATTTACCTAAAGACGCATTAGACCAAGTTGATCTTTTTTTTTTGTAAATAATATTGAATCGTTATATTGCCATAATAATAGTATACAAAAATCTTGGTGTTGGCATGCCACTAGGAAAACCGGACCAACATCAATGCATCAAACTGTCTGTGGTAATTTGGAAGAATTGTCTTTTAAAATTGAAAGCATGGCTATAACTGAGAATAAGACTATCTACTATGCCAAAAGAAAAAAAACTGTTGATTTTTCCTATCTTGACATTTATGAGGTGGGATTGAAATCCAAAAACCTCCTAGACCAGACAACAGACTGAAAAACCAAAAGATCATAAAAACTAGGTAGAGTGTTGGCCCTCCTCTGAAGGCACCCAGGCTTGAGGCAGAGTAACTCGAGATAGATCCAATCATGTTTAATGTTTGGCTATCAAATTCAGCTTGTGGTCGTGGAGCCTAAGTTGTCCTTGAATTTCATCGAGCTAGAGTATAATTTCATGCTTGTCCTCCTTTCTATCAACCATGGAGCGACCCAACAAAAGCTTCAAATGTCGATATATATCCACAGTCCTCAGGTATTGTGAGACCCGAGACCTTGTATTACCAATTTCCGGGACCCACGAGCCAAAAGTATCGAGTACCTCATCATCTGAGACAAATTGCCTCAAAACCTGAACATCGGCCTCTGGTAAGTCTATCTCAGCCCAGATGTGGGGAGGGGTGTGGGCTAGATAAGAATTGGATGATTCTTCTACAACAACAGCTAGACGAAAATATGAGCGACCCCTTTGTCTGTGTGAAGAACCTCCATGGGCCCGTCAAGAGTGACTCTCACAAGCCATTGGAGTCTAATTGAAGAGGTAAAGGGATGAGGGGGAGGGTGGAAAATGAGCTTACATTGTGGTGGTAGTGGAGAGGAGAAGGAAGTGCAATGGGAAAGAAAGATGATGAGGCCAAGAGATTTGAGAAGAAGGGCTAAAATAACTGGGCGATGGGTCGAAGGAGGAGGATAGGGTGTCGCGATTATGAGAGAAGTGAAGGCGATTAATGAAAAGAGTTGTAGATGGATATCCCATGATGAGTTGTCGAACGAGAAGGGCGTACCAGGTGGGTGCAAGGTACCTTTGCAACATAATAAACAAGGAGTGAGTGTGATGATTGCATGGAAGCGTGATCCAGGCATTACATGTCTGGGTGGTGTAATAAATCTGCATAAGATGAGGTGATGGGAGTTTGAGGAGGGTGGAAGGCGCTAGAAGGCTGAGGAGATGCGTGAT